>JAIPMN010005815.1:2335-16487 GCA_020650975.1 Apostichopus californicus
AAGGGGAGGGGGTTTCCCCTCCCCTTTGGAACATTTTTAGTTTTGAAACGTCCTTAGATGCAATCTGGTGCATAATTTAAGTCAAATTTGATTTGCCGACGGATCTGGAAGTGGTGACTGAAATGGGGGATGGGTCTAAGGGGAGGGGGTCCCCCCTCCCCTTTGGAACATTTTTAGTTTTGAAACGTCCTAGGTGCAATCTGGTGCATATTTAAGTCAAATTTGGCACGGAAGAAGCTCCCGTTCTCCTTTTCTCTATTCAGCTTTCCTTCTTTCTTCCCCTTCCGCTCTCTTCACCTTTTCTCCTTTTGCCGAAAGACCAAAAATTTGCCGAAAGACCCAAAATTTGCCGACAGCGACCAAATTATTGGGGGGTGTGACACCTTCCCACACCCCCGCTCGCTACGCCCCTGCGTGCAAGTATTACTTACGGTAGCGCACACTGTCACTAATGTTTGCACAGTGTGAAAGTACCGTTTGCGGACCTACGTGAAGTTGGGCTAGAATATGATTCCTCCTGAAGCCCAAACCACGAGGCATGCATGTGAATAAACGCAATAGGCATTGCATGTAGTGAGAAATTGTTAGAGCTAGACTAACCACTCGATTGAGTTCAAATGCGGTTGTATTTCAAGCTCAATGGAACCTTTCTGTTGGATTTAATGACGTACGGAACAAGGAACGTTTATGTTTTACAGTAGGCCTAGTGAATACAAGCGATTCTACTTTGTTTAGAACTTTGGATTTTCTTTCGGATGTTATACTAATCTACGTTTGAGACTATCATCACTATTATTATTGTGCCAGTTTGACAAGAATAAGTGAGCACATTCATACAGCACTCTGTATAAAACCCGCCAACAACGTAATCTTGTGATTTACGTTACTTTGGGTCAGCTTGCGAGCCTCTTCAGATATTGGGAAATCGTTGCGAAATCGTCGCAAATTTCGTAAAAAAAAACTTGTAAACACGTGGTGAAATAATCAAGAAACACCATGATATTCATTATCTATTTATGTCTTGAACATTACGCCGGAAATAACAGTTATGCTGACACGAAATGCACGCACAGCTCCGTACTGAACAGTGCACAACAGAAAAGATCATCACAGTGACGTCATTCACTGACATGAGGGCTGTTCAAGGTCGTTGCAGTGTTTGCAAATTCCTAAATTCGTATCAATTACGGAGACGAAAAAACGATGTTTTAATTCCCTTTTTTATAACTTTCCGGTGTGCTATTTGGAAAATTAAAAAAATATGTTGCTTGGTAACATATAAACTACATTATATGTGAGAAGGAGAGATTTTTTTTTTGTCACTATCGTTCTACTTTAAATAAAAGAGTTTCAGCATAGGTAAAGTGTCCACTGACCAAAATTTTGAGGAAAATACTAACAAGAGCATAGAGGAGACATATTGATGAGTCACACACATGGTATTGACATAATAACATGTCAATAAAATTTGAACATTGTTAATTTGATACAACCGTTAGGTCAAAGCTTGACATATTCGAGACGAGGCATGACATTATGACATGTGTGCCATAGGTAGTTGAGTCATTTTGTGAGGCAAAGATGGCCCAGCAAACTAAAGGGCACGAGGGCACTAGTTTATTTTTTCCAAAGTCCAAACTTTGGTAAATATTTAGAGCAGGATATTTTTTTTTTATTAATTTCGTACCGAGATGCTTTTGTTTCAACCTTCACTCTGCTTGCAGTTCAGAGATTGCAGTATAAAAGGAAATATCGTGCCCAGTGAATATTTTATATTGAAAATGTTTAGCTTTACTACAGTAAAGGGATAATATACTGTACAATAGCACCGTAGCAAGCTGTTAATTTCACCGATCCTTTGAGCACAGGTGTAGATATATTGCGTTTGATCATCAGATAGTTTTGGGAAAAGGTTGTTTTTTAGAGTTTTATAGACAATAGCAAGAAAAACTTCTCGCCACTTTTGTTTATCATAAAACAGAGAAAATTCTGTTACGTTCTACTAGAGTTCACCAAAGTTCTTTGGAGTGATTTATAGTTTCGTTATATCTTAAAGCTGGAACTGGTTCAGGGATATTTTTTTCAAGGTGACCTTGGTGATTCCTGAACTCGAATGAAAGTACAGTAGTTTTAGTTTCAATCGATCGAGAGCTCATTCACCGACAATTTAAAGCAGCTATCACTAACTTGATCAGTGTCTGTTTGAAAAGTCCATCTCCTGTTATGCATGACGAGAAAATAAACAACACGCCTCCTGTGATTGGCTAATATTTGGTTTGTCACCTTAGTGTCATAAGTTTCATCACAGACGTAGTGGAATGCTGTCGATCTAAAAAGAAATATTGACACTTAGGGTGGGATTGGAAATGTTGCAAAGTTAACATACTTAGGTTAGACTGACCTTATTTGCATATTATCAAGGCAGTGATGAATTTACTCTTGTTTGTCAAATTATTAATGTCCTAAGGAAATAATACACTATTTATTTGGCTGACAGACAATTGCAGTATTAAAGTAGGAAATTATAATAGGCTTTTATATATTTTTAATAGTAAATGGTTTGTCTAAATTAAAAATTGTAACTTTTAATAAACAGTAAATTAGAGATGTTTTATAAAACTTTTATCAGTTCACAGTAGTTTGCTCCAGAGGGGTTATGTAAATAAATTGGACTTGATGGTGTTGCGTGTTGACATTGGCATTTTTTTATTTGAAAAGTAAATTCGAATGTAAACATACAACAGAACGCAAAGAGAGACTATATCATCCACGAGGAGTTCTGTAATGTTGAGATCTTTTGTTTCATGCCAAATTAACGGTATTAATTAATCCATTTAATTATGAAAGAATGAGGTTAAAACAAAATTTTAGTCTTCATATGTTAGTCCATTGAAGATAAAAGGTAGATTTAAATACTGTTAATTTTTCTACATGGCTATATGCCAGTTTTCGAGATGTTATATATATCAAAATATGTTAAAACTCTATGGACTGCCCCTTTAAGGCTGTATTGATGATGATGATGCTGAAGTTGGCCTCTCACTGCAGGCCTTAATTAAATGTTAATGTTAGTCCATTGTTTTATGAATTCTAATAACACAACCGAAACATTTTTTTGTGACTTTATAAAGACAACAGAAACAAACGTCCTTGGATGACTTTCAACCCCTTTTTGTAATTTGACAAATTAGTGACACATTGTAAACAATGTGATTTGAGGCCATCATTTGTTGTTGTTGCTTTCGCAACTGGTTGAGTTTTGAACAGACCTTATGCTCTGTGTGTACTAGACTAAATAGTATAATCCTCAACTGATTAAAGGGTCAGTTCTCAAAAATGAAAAGTTATATAATTCAATCTAGATTGATAGTGCAAGTGCTTTTTTTATTTGTCTACAACAGACAGTATTAAAATTAAATGATATAGATTTTTTTCCTAAAGACGTCATTCTTATCGTGAGTGGTGGTCACTGTGATCAAACCATCCACACGTAATTAAATATCTACATTAAAGAGATCTATGTGCCAGTTTCAACCGGTTGGCTGCACCGAAATGTTGATTTATTAATCATTTACTCCAGTACAGAGCAACTTGTGTCCCACAAATTGTGCGTATATTATATTGTCATTAACTTCTTCATTTACAAACATTTGTGGTTTTATAGGTTGTCTACTTCCATCATTCTAGATAGTAAAAACAATTTTTCGTAGACTAAAATAGTGGATGATGTTTTCAGGTGCCTTAAATGTTGATTATTTACCAACAAACTGAAAACGAAATAAAGCTATAAATCTCTCCACCATTTTTATGATCTTTAAAAGAATAGTCCAGGTAAAAATTTCAGTTTGATATGTTACAGAGGAACATAATCTAAGCATTCTAGTGAAATTTGCTTTCAATACCTATGTACCACTTTTAAGATATTGACAGTTGAAGTTATCTGATATTCTACCAAAAGTGAACTTGAAGCAAACAGGCGTGATGTCATAGTTGCACACTGACAAATAATGTTTTGTATTTTCTTTATTTTTCAGTCTATTGATTTGACCTTGGATTGGATAGGGTTACTAGTTTGTCTTAAGGGGATGTGAAGTTTATAAAATACCAATACCTACAGTATGGTACATTCACATTATGGATGCATCCAACTGTGGAGTACAAAGTTGGATGTAAAATTTAAAGGAAAACAAAACATTATCTATCGGTGTGCATTCATTTGAATTTCTCCTCATTTTCTTATCTCCCAGTTTAGAGGTACACAATCTAGACCTGTACAAGAAGATGGTAGCGTTCGTGATGTCGTATAGTTTCACGGAGCCCTCGAATCGACTCCCGATCGATATGGACGCCGACGAGGACGACGAAGATGATGACGACGACAACGACTCCCACCATCCTCCTCCCGTGATGGTACCGCTGGCCGATGCCCTCAACCACATCGCCAAAAATAACGCCAAATTACTCTTTGAGAAAGAGAGGCTGAAGATGGTTTCCATTAAACCAATAAGAAAGGTTAGATTCTGGCTCCCGTGAATATTCATTACAGTGGTTTTGTACGTGTGCCTGGTCAGAGGATATCATGTTTCTCTAAATCTCTCGCCAAAAGTAGGTCTAAGGCTGGGGTGGGCAACCTATGGCCCCGGGCCACATGCGGCCCGTCAGTGATTTTTTTTGGCCTGTGAGATGTCACAAGAAAAAGAAAAAAAATCAATCTATTTTACATCATCACAAAAAACGAGCTAGCTGCTTAGAATTTATCGACACTAATGATGCTGTCAGGTAGGCCTATTATCCCCATTAATTATCAACTGTACTGTATTGACATTATGTTTTTGTGAATACAGATTAAGTACACACACCTATTGCTTGAAAGTCCTCGGAATCAAAGGTTTGAAATCAACAGCAGGTCGTTGGTTAGGTGCGGCCCAGTCAATCTTTCACTCCTTATGTCTGGCCCATTCATTCAGAAAGGTTGTCCACCCCTGGTCTAAGGCATAAAGTTCCTTTTGTTAAAAGGGTTGGCTGCTCTCAAAGTCCTGTCTCCAATGGGAGTGATGTTTCCAGAAACTTCAACTTGAAAAGCCGGTTAATCTAAGGCTAAAGTATGCTCAAAATTCATATTCAAAGTCATAAAATCTGTGATCGGGCTTACTTGACCCATTTGTTGTTTTCGTTCCCAGGGCCGCTCACTCAGATAAATATAATTAAGTAAACGGTAACAGTATCCACAAGAGTTCAAGCACTAGTGACTGTCAAGTTAATTTTTTCTTCAACTGGCTGAATTATTCCGTTTGCTCATCAATTTAAGGATTGAAGGAATATTGAAAAGATTTTATCATCATCCTCTTCACCCACCTCCCTCTGCAGTTGTGTTGTAACTTTGAACTCTATACAGCATATTGTGGTCTTCATCCGTTACAAAGTATCCTACCTATGACTATCAGGGGGCTTGGTTTGTGCCAAAAGGGGGAAGTCCCCCCTACCCCACCCCCCCCCCAGCTCTCTATTGTATTAGGGAGTGTTAGCTCAGTGGTGCCTTCCAATCATAAGGTCCCAAGTTCGAGTCATTCCAAGATTAATGTATGTCGTGCAATTATCGAGTTGATGACAATTGACAATTCATTATCATGGACGTTAAATATGAATCCAAGAGACTGACTTTGGTCAGCTTGCTGCTTTGATAAGCCAATGATGGCTTCTTCACGAGTTCCTGCTTGCAGGAGGATCTAAAATACATACAATACATACATGTTACATCTAGCTTAACCATGTGAATGTATTTCCTGTTGTGACCATGTCAATAGCTCAAAAATTTGAATCCTTCATGTTTTCCTTTCTCCCCCACACTGTTTTATTTCTTTTCTTAATGTGTTTGTGCATTTTCTGTTTTTTTTCTGTTGTTTTGTTTTGTTAGGGTCAGGAAGTCTTCAACACTTTTGGTGAATTAGCCAACTGGCAGCTGTTACATATGTATGGCTTTGCTGAATCTTACCCAGAAAATATCTTTGATACAGTAAGTAAAAGGTGGTTGGACTGAAACAGTTCATAGTAGGTGAAAGGTGGTTGGACTGACATTTCATAGTAATTGAAAGGTGATTGACTGAAACAGTTCATAGTAGGTGAAAGGTGGTTGGACTGAAACAGTTCACAGTAAGTAAAAGGTGGTTGGACTGACATTTCATAGTAATTGAAAGGTGATTGACTGAAACAGTTCATTTAAGAGTGAAGATTAAAAAAAAACAGGCACTGTTGGCCCGTGTAAGTAAATATGTAAAGTTAGCCTTAGTTTATAAAAGTCGGCCTCTGAAGATCCTGCTAGGATCGCGTTTAAACACGGTCCAATAAAACCCAATTTAAAACTGACAGATTCAGTTATGGAGCTAATGCTATGTATTTGCATGGAAACATTAGGATCCCATTGAATTTTAAAAATATTCTGATAAATATTGTCGGCAATCAAAGGCAAAAAGTTAAATTATTGACATATGTCCAAAAAAGAAGGTAGAAAAGTATTGAACTGGTTCCTTTATGGATGTTCACAGTTTAACATGCATTATTCACTCTCTTAGCTTGTTTGTAGTTTTACAACTTTCCACATATTCTCTCATGATCAGAACATGTAATTGATTTAACGATTTGCCGAAGATTAATACATTTTTTATGACAGTTATTAACCCACTTGACATAGAAATTTGACAAAAATGATGGATTATTTCACGGTGAAAGTAAGTATTTTAACAGTTTTGCAAACTGTCAAAAAAGTGATGAGATCATCATTTTCAGAAATCTGTTGAGTTAGCAATTTTGGGCATTTTTGTTCCCAAATGTTAAAATCGTGAAAAATTGATAACTGTTCATTTTGACTTTGACAAGCAAGGAATTATTAGCTTTCTTTGCAAATTGTTATGAATTTTACTAATCAATTCACTATGAAGGTATGAACCTTTATAGAAAATTAATAACATATATACAGACATGTTTTAACACTTTATCATAGGATTTGATTAATTGGAAACTGTGATGATTGCAAAAGATGCTTGAGCTAGTTGTTGTTCTTCTCCAAGGTCGTTAATAACCTCCCGACCCCCCCCCCCCCCTTCCCATCTGATCATTAGTACATCCTGCTAATGTAACACATCCTAATTTGTCAGGAAAAGGTTATTTACAATGTATACAGTACATGAAATTCAGCTCCATACCACAAATCCATTCAGTGCCAAATTGACATACTTTGGACAAATAATCAGCAGAAATCTGCACGGGACCTGTGGCGCGCGAGAGACTGTTATCTCCCCGTAACCATGGTGACAGCTATTTACAGATCGACTGACGACAGCATTTATCCTTTATAGTTAGGATGAGAGTGACCCTAAAATGCTTGCTGAATTTTGGAACAAGAGTAAACCATTTGTTTACTCCCTATTGTATTTTGGGTTAATAACAGTACTCTCAACAACCTCTGACACTCTATCTTGTGTAGGGCAGGGAACTTTGTGCCATTATGGCCAAACAAACTAATATAATAAATAATAATCACATACGACGAGAGGTTGATGTATCTATTAGCATGTCGCTGCTGAGTTCATTAATTAGTATAACGATCCAGACATCTTTTTGTCTCACACAATTGATGTAACGTATTGTAATTACGTTTAAAAGCCATTGACATCTTTTGCTGAATGTCTGTGTTCTTTGTGATTTTGTATCTTAAAGAAACAGATGCTATTTCTTAGTAACTTATCTTTACTTTAAAGGACTTCAGGCACAGAATTAAATTTGATATGCTGGAAAACTGTAAAAGCAGTCGAGGTTTTATTTTTATACCATGAGACATGATGAAAGAAAGATGCAACACAAAATTTAATAAAAAAATATATATATATCACTTCTTGAATACCTGAATAGCTAGCTATAGAAAAATAGCTAGCACTCCCCCCTTTCTTCATTTTTTCCCCTTGAACTATGACTAAAATCATTCTTTAACTAAAATCATTTCAAATTTCCAATGAAACATGCAGCATTAATGCATTCGTAATGACTTAAGAAAGTTATGTTTCATCTTTCTTCTAGGTTGATATACCGATGAAATTTTTCCTGAACCACGTCAGGGAATCGACGAAAACCGAGCCAGGTTTAGACCTCAACGCACGGTGGCGGTTCTTAGAACAGCTGGATGTGGTCTCCGATGAAGGGAACTTTGTGATCGGTGAAGACGGAATTCTAACCCCGGAAGAACTACATACTACTCTAAAGGTACGTCCTCTGTCATGCATCGATTGTTAGACTGGGAGATATCCAGTGGGAGAGCTCCCCCTTCCCACACCCCCCCGCCCCAGCATAATAAATACAATCCTTGTTGGCATATCAGATTATAGGACTGGAAGAACCTTACTCCTTAGCTCTGTACGACTGTGAGCTAGTAATTAAGATTCAGACTTGTTCTTGAGATCGTGGTGGCCAATTGGCTAAGGCGTTGGACTCGTGATCCAAGGATTGCTGGTTGGATTCCTGCCTAGTTCATTACGTTTTGTCCTTGAGCAAGATGCTTTATCTCACTTGCCTCTGTCCACCCAGGGGTTAAATGGGTACCTGTGAGGTAACTTGTCATTGGGCGCAGTATATAACTGCTGCCGACTGGAGGGATTGTCCCTGGGACAGGTTATCATTGACCAGGGGTAATATAACATCTGTAAAGCGCTTTGAGACCTATCGCTGGTATAAAGCGCTATATAAAAAGCAAATATTATTATATTATTAGTCTTGGTTGCCCATTTCAGTATTGGTACGGTCAAGTTCTCCATATCAAGAGACCATCTCTTTCCCAGCCTCCTCATTCTCTCACTTCCATTCCCCTCTCCCCCCCCAAACATCTCCCTTTAGCCCCCCTCAGTTTCTTTGCCTTCATGTCTGTATTCAATACACAAATCCGAATATATTTTTTATTGAAACTCGTCGCCTCTGCTTGACAGGTCTGTATGATGAGTAAGGACGACTTTGAAGACTACAAAAACAAAGACGGATGGGAGAGCGACGAGGAAAACGAAGAAGCCGATATAATACTCTCTTTAGGTGAGATACTCTGCTCTTTTGGTCGTGAGAAGGCCGAGATCGGGCCAAATCTGTACCCGAGGCGAGTCTCAGTTTAAATATCAGACCACAGTTGATGTGCTCTTCCACCATCGTGAACCTTAATTTAGCTAGTAAACCGCAAAGCCAACGGGCTTCGTGTACCATTGTCACATTTCATTTGACAACGTGGAATGCTGACTGTTCACTCAGTATTCCTGCAATTTATAAGGTGTATCTACATGCCAAGTGTGCAGTTCATTCAAGCTTTACCTTTGGTGTTATAGCTGTTACAACTTTTTCAGAATTTTGGCAAGGAATCAAAGTACAGGCACTATCACTTCCTAAGTCTGTGACAAAGATGCTGTTTTAAAACCCCATCAATCGCATTCAAAACTCCATATTCGAAAACTTCACAAAATTGTGGTCTTTCTCTTTCGTTTGGGAATTAAAACTGATTTAGTCAAAGATAATGTTCTGGATTGTTATGATGGTTTTTGTATCCAGTTCTATTGACAATTTAGCACATTCAATGGCTAAAAAGCTGTGTTAAAATAAGTCAATTGTGTTCTGGCACAATTTCTTTTGTAAATTAAATAAAATTGATCTAGTTACTTCCATTTCCTCGTGAAGAGGATTTGTTTTTGAAGTTCCGCTGTCAGCCCCAGTTTCGTAAATTTTCAGTACAACTATTGTCAAAAGATGATCAACTGCCCGAACAAGCACATAAACCGTTTGGTTATGAAAGTTGAGTAGATCGAAAAAAAAAGTTTCTTTTCAGGTGTGACCATAAATGTTTCCCTGCAATTATTGGCTATATTTTTCATGCTTATGGTAAGTAGCAAAAGGGGGGTGTGAGGTGGGGGGGGGGGAGCAGGAGCAGTCACTCTGGTCTGTAACTGCTTCATGGACTTGCATAATGGACTGTGCTGTTCCCATCTGAATTGCAACCATTCAGCCAAGGCACACAGCAAACTTTTGATTGGAGCCAAACATGTTTCAGAGCCCTTATAGCCTGAAAATAAGATCTCTGTGAAGTGAAGCTTGATAAACAACTTACAGTTATTTCAGGATTTTTGGTTCGTTTTCTTTTCCTCTTAGTTTAAAGTGCTAAGTGTTTCATGCATTGTTACTACTAGACTAAAAACTGTATCTGACAATGTTTTAACCCCCTTTTTTTGTTTGTTTTGGAAAATACAGAAAATCTTCAAACGTTACCCGAAAAGTGGAAGCAACTATTAAGCGGCGTCTTGAGGCTGTGCTTAGAGAAGTACGTCAACACGATAGACGAAGACAGGAATTTACTCAAGAAGGAAAATTATCAGAAACTGAGCAGGAAAAGACAATTTGCTCTTCACGTGAGGGTGGGTCAGAAAATCCTACTGCACAAGACACTGCAAGCAATAACTAAAGAACCACTCTCAAATAGTGTCCAACCAGGACAAGACCATTGTTGCATAGCTTGAAGTCTCGTCAGACTGCCAGTCGGCCTTCAGTTTCTTCCCCTCGACGGGGGGGAAGAAACTCTTTTCCCACCTTCAACGACAGACACGTTTAGCTCTCCATTTTGTCGAGGATCCTTTCCCGTAAACGGATGACGAATTTGGCAAGAAGATACCTACGGAAATGTAGACGAGGGGGAAAGGCAAGGATCGTTTCCCCAATTCTGGTATCGCAAGGAGAGAGGTTTAGATGAGAGATCATACGTTTTGTTTGATTTACCTGGCAGATTTATGATTGATTACAGCCAAGCACTGTTTGACGGAACCGGGTTAAATCAGGCATGAGCTTTTTCCGCGAATTCGCGGAATATCCGTTATTTCTTTTCTACCTCTGGGACAAGAACTATTATCCTAACACACTGTAGCATACGCAAACTGGAGCCTATACCGCAATTTTTGCAAAGTTCCGTGATTTTTTTTTACCCCAGGCTCATCCCTGTTAAATGGTGCAGGTACCTGTGTAATGATATAAGCAGGTATTGCACAGATTGGTAGTGTCAAGGACAGAGACAATAGACAGAGGGTAAGACAATACCCTATTGTTTATCTAGGAATCACCAAATCCTGTTAAAACAGTGAGGTTTAAGAGGTTAGGCTTGCTTTTCTCATGCATGTGTATAAAATATTGTTTTAGAATGAGTGTTGTGCGGTAGGTTTCTTTCCTTCCTTTTAAAATTGACAACTTTTCTATCTATCTTTTCCCCTCGTTTATGGGCAGCATAGATGGTCCTCAAATCAGTCCTGAAGCTTACTTGATTCTTGATCAGGTGATAGGCCTATTTGAGAGAGTCCGACCACCTTTTCTTGAGAGGTGAAGATGGGGTGCAATAAATGACCCCATCTTTAAGCGTTATATTTAGCTCTGTTGGGTAGACCCAGGGAGTTGTCATGGAACTCCCTGGTAGACCGAACAGAATCGTTTGAAGTATTTCAGTCTATCCCAAAGGCTGGTAGCCGACACGCCAGTGGCTGGTGGGTCGGACTCTCTCGAAAAACACGTTTTTGGGTCACATTGAAGACAAAAGTATTATTTTAGCACCGATGGTCACTAATTTTTTTTGAACTTTTTATTTGATTTTCTATTTATTCCATTTCTCTATTTGCAGAAATTCTTTACGGGAATTGTGTTAACATCCCACAATTTAGTTGAAAAGTACTTTAGAACAAGGTGAAGACGATTCATGCCAGTTTTGTCAATGTAAAACCTGCTAATATGTAGTGTTATTTTTGAGGGTGTTTGTGCATGTGTGAGTTAAAGCATGACAAAATGTACTCTTTCTGTGTGAGCTGTTCATTTGCATAAAGCTTTGTGTACCAGCAGACAGTTTTTCTTCATCTGTACTAGAATAACTCTTTGTTTCACCTTCGATTGATACTCAGATGTATTAAAATTAAAAACAAAAAAGTATTTTTTTTGTCTCTTTGTTAGAATTGTCTGTTTTTTTTTTTTTTTATCACCGCTAATTTTGTAATCAGAAGTGATGGTGGGGTGATACCAAGTTATCTTTCTACCTATTTTGGAGTTATTTAGTTACGGTGCAATCTGCAATTTGATGTGTAAACAACTACTTGTCTGCTGGTGTCGACCACCAAAGCTTAGTTCGGTTGTCCGTAACAGAAGATCATTTCGGACTATCCAACTACAGTTATAAAATTTGCACTGAGATGGCATCTCTGCATGTTTTTTTTGTTGAGTTTAAAAAGTAATTAAGGAGTGATGACTGGCAGCAATAACACCTAAAACTATTTTACTTCGATACTATGTAAAATTAATTTCGACATGCAACCTATTGCCTTGCTGATGGAATTTGTTTTTGTGTGGAATGGATGCGAAGTAACCTGGTTGGTAGCAGCATTTTTAGCCCCTTTACTGCAGCAGTGAACTTTCGTGAGTTTAGGCTTTTAATTGACAAGTATACAGACAGCATTTCATTTGAAGGGCGGAACAGTCTTGAATGAATATGTCATTAATCTGTTATTGATATGTCTGAGCTAAATAACTCAATTTAAGTAATAAAATTTTATTTTAGCTTTAGTATGTCTTGCTTTTCTGAAATGGTCTTGCATTTCACAAAATATCAGTCGAAGATATGTATTTCCACACACATACATACACACACACCCACACACGGGGTAGCCAGTGAACTTGTTGATTGGTTGTATGCTTTGTGGTTGCGAGAACAGCAGTTAGTCTTTGGTATCACGCTGTCATACAAAACTTTGACCCAATGAAAAGAAACGGACATATAGACGGATACTTTGATTGACATTAAATGGTATTCAAATGGAAACAATTACCAAAGAATTGACCTGTGAGCAACTATTCTGATTTTAGTTACAACAGTACATTTCATCTGTGTTGTGTTAGTAAAGCAAGCTTAACCTAGCATTCAAAATGGTAATGCTTTTCATGGTTTGTGAAAATATGTATACATGCATGTAGTATTTGATACCTTGACTAGTTCTGACTTAGATACACATAGTAAAGTGCATAGTACAAAATAGGTTTACTTGTGTTAGTAAAGCAAGCATCACCTAGCATTCAACATTGTCATGCTTTTCATAGTTTGTAAATATCTATGTGCATCTGGTATTCGATACCTTGACTAGTTCTAACTTAGTGAAACACATAGTTAAACGCATAGTAAACTACTATATAGTACATTTCACTTGTTGAGGTAACTGCGAATCACCAAATAAGCAATTTTTGTCAATTTTATAGCTGTAGTTTGCATTGGGTTTATGAAATTTTTCTTACCTACAACATGTCATCTTCACACTAGGGCACCTTATCTAATTAAGAGGCACAGTTTTTTACATGCTTTTGCATGCACCTTATTTATAGGGTGTTATTTAGAATTAATTATGATTTTTTCTTGTCTGAAAACTTGACTCTCGTGTATTGTATAATATGCACAATCTTTGAAGTATTATTCATCACGTTATCAGTAATTCTATGGATATATCCGCCAGAAATACATTTCCACGAACGAAGGAATGCACTTCCTTCCGCAGATATCCTTCACAGAGAATAATATTTCCTACCGATGTTTCCTCAGAACTTTTGTAAAAATCCGGACATGTTTGATACATTGTAAAATCCACACAGGCCCTCCGGAGAGATGGATAAAAGAGGGCATATCTGCAGTTTGCTGGGTCAAGAATGTTTTGATAATTAGGATCTGAAGAGTTTAATCTAACAAAGCAGATATTTTTTGAGTTTGCATGCAGTTAATTTTTTTTTATGATTTAAAGCAAGGAGAATAAAATTAATGAAATTGTCTTTTGTAACAATTGAGGTTTTATTCTTCAAATGGCATAGTTTTTTTTTCTGTGAAAACTTTCTTATATATACAATGTGTATTTGTATTATATTTTGTGTTTTTCATGCTCAAATGCTAATTTATTTGCATATTCAGTTATGAGAATAAACTAAAAAAACTGCACATAGTTTTTGGGCTCCAAAAAGATTATTTTTCAACAGTTTGTAACAAATACTGCACCCAAGACATTCCTTGGGCATATTATGGAAATGAGAAATACATTCTTTATCCCTTATTTCTCAAGATCCCCCTCAATAACCC
>JAIPMN010005815.1:16497-60466 GCA_020650975.1 Apostichopus californicus
TCAAGACCCCCCCCCCCCTCATTAACCCTCCCACCTCCCCCAACAGTCCTGATTACAATGAACATAACCCTGGTATCAGTTTAACTGAATGGTCAATCAATCCAAGGCAACAAGATATCCAATGGCCTGAATAGTGAAACCAATAAAAATCGCTAAAATGCTAAAATGGCCAAGGAGGTTCAAAAACTTAACAATACACTAAAGGAGTTTTTAACAATTTTTAAATATATTTGCGGCAACATGTTCGTAATCTTAGTCTACTGCATTCTGTTTACAGGTTTTCATGGTGTTATAAAATAATCAAAAATGCAACCTTGAGAATATTAGAACCATAGAGAAATGCTTCTTTTCACTTCAAAATTTCATTTGTAGAGTTAACATTTACCCATATTCCATAAAAATGCTAAGGAAGGATCCCCCCTCCCCCACCTCTGCCAGAAGACACCCATTTAACGTAAGGTGACCAGACATCCCCGATTTATAAGGACAGTCCCTGGATTTAAAGGGCCCCCAGAAATGTCCCTATATTTCATGTACTGTCACAGATCATCACAAGTGTCCTCTGAAAAAATTCACAAATTTGTAAAAAGGCCCAGAATAATTTAAATTTGAACAAAATGCATTTCTGGAGGATGTGTTACAGAAACTTGGACATTTGACTATCATCCTTGAAACATAGCGCCAAAACATTGAGATGCCCTCAAATTCCCACCCTTATCGTAAACGTATAGTATAGATACCCCCCTGATGTCACGTCCCCAGCATTTCTAAAAAAACATAAAATATAGTCACTTTACTTTAACCGGTAATTATCCATCACCAAGTAATGACAGTAGCAATCACAACCCTGATCTGTATGGTAAGTTTTCTTTCATCTGCTATAAAACTGCTCGGGCCTGACGACAGAGAGGTGAGGGTGCTATGACCCCGGGCCCAGTGTGGTGGTGGTTTAGGGGGAGCTGGGTATGGGT
This sequence comes from Apostichopus californicus, assembly GCA_020650975.1. Taxonomy (NCBI): domain Eukaryota; kingdom Metazoa; phylum Echinodermata; class Holothuroidea; order Aspidochirotida; family Stichopodidae; genus Apostichopus; species Apostichopus californicus. Next base: position 17,469 of record JAIPMN010005815.1, read on the forward strand.
TACGATGGAACAATACAGTAATCTTCATCTCACCGGTAAAAGTCTTCCCTCGCCCATGAATGTACCATGAATTTAGGGAAGACTCCAAAAATGTGCACTTTTCCCCAAAGTTCAACCCGGCCTGGATGACGGACAGATGTTGTGAATTCCTGAAGACGGAGCAGAGACGAGTGTCCTCCTCTTCTCCTTCATGTGGCCATCTCTGCTGCATTTGTCTCATTCTGGAAGATGAAGGTGATGTTTCCCTGAGCAGCAGATAGGAGAGGGTCCTAACATCGATGAAAGAAAATGAGATTGAGTCGATAGCTAAATCAAGCAAATCCAATGAAAAAGCAGCATTTATGAAGGAACAATACAAGCTATTGTCTATGCCAGGGGTTCCCTAACTGGGGTGCATTAACTTTTTGTTGAACTAAAATCTGATATATCATATATTTAGTAATGTACACAAGACCTACCTATCGACAAACTCTTTTCGCGTTCCATCCGCTGATCTGATCTTGAAGTTTTCAAATAAATATTTGTTCATCTCTTGTTTTTTTTTTCATTACAATATTACACTATGAACTTGATCTTTTACGAAGCACTGTTACCCGTATTATAGTATAATAATGACTCAGATCGTGTCTCGAAAGTTGGGGGTTCGTGGACAACTCTGACATCCACAGGGGGTTCGTGTGGGGATAAAGTTAGGTAAATCCTGGTCTATACACAATCAGTAACATCAATCTAATGATGAGAATTTAGTATTGTAGAAGGTTTATACTCCAACACAACATCTATAAAAACCAGAAAGACAACAGGCTCTAGTGATTCCTTGCCAGAATTTTACAGTCTATGCAAATATTCAATGGAGAATGTGCACAGACAGTTCTTTACACTTAATAAAGTGGATCCACCAAGTGGGAAAAGTGCATCCAACTTTTACTGTTAGAGCTATTGTAAAATTACAAGAATTTCAGGCTTTGACCTCTGTTGACCTCCAATGAGCTTTAACCTTATCAATTCCAGTAGTGTTCTTGGACTCAAAATGAAGTGGATCCACATACAAGCCTACTCGATCTCTACGCTCAGAATCCAAGTCCTTACTTACCAAACCTGTCATTAAAACTTCTACATACGGTAACAGGCGTTTCGATTACTCATCTGCGACATTATGGAACAGTTTAACGGAGGAAGCTAAGTGTGCCAAAAATATAGATGAATTTAAAAAACTAGTCAAAACCTTTCTATTTAGATCTGCATTCCATTAACCGTGCTTTCTATACTATATATTTATATTGTCACATTATTACAACGCAATTCCATTTTGCATTTATAGCACTTTTAAAATTTTTCACATTTATATATTTTAAATTTTAAGATTCTGTTTGTATAATTTTCGATTTTCCATTTGCAGTTTTTATACAATTTATTGTCAGATTGTATATAACAAATTATCTACCCTTTTTATACCTTACATTATCGATTTATATATTTGTATATCATGTTTGTATGTATTTTACTGTAAAGCGCCTTAGAGCAATTTCTGATTGGATAAGGCACTATAGAAATTTTGTAAAATAAATAAATACCAAGTACTAAGTATATCCAAACTTTCCTTTGCGGAGTTATTGCATTTACAAATGTTTCAGGCTTTGAACCCTGGTTGACTTCAAATGAACTTTGACCTCCACATACACCAATATAGCTTTTCTACCTAAGTTGGATCCACATACCATGTTCTGAGTTCATGTGCTTACAAATGCAGAGAATATCTTTAATGGCACTTAAGTGTAAAGATGAGACCCACATCCATAGTCTCCATGGCAATAAAAAAATGGATGAAATTTTTCTCACCTCAAACTGGTGCTGAAATGGGCTCTTGTGATGTTTCCATTTAAGAAGCTCTGCCATGGAGATATTTTTCTGGTAAAGTTCAAGAATAATCATCACAAAAAATGTGAAAACCAAATAAAATAGTTTAAAACGTACCTTCCCGACTTAGGGAAGACGGTGGCCTTCCCCGACATCCTTTTCCTATCTCCACGTAACTTTGTACATTTTGTATAAATGTAATCATGGGAACAACAACCAACAATAAACAATACTCACAAAACAGAATACTATATTCTACGAAGGGGGCATAGGCGTAGGAGGCGGGGGGGGGGGGGTTAGGGCTGCAGCCCCCCAACCAAATGTTTTTGTGAAAATTGGGGCAATATGCTGAGAATTTTTCAGACCCCTACTGAAAGAAAAATAATTTGCAATGTGTTTTTCAATGGTTAAACTTATATTATTATTATCATTATTATTGTAACGACTTCCCCAATAATTATAACCAATATGGAAGGATAATAACATGGCAAATGATTGTATGTTATTGGCATGTGATGTAATAACCGATGCATGCCTAAACGATATGCACATTAACATGTGGAACGAGCATGGAGCGTACGAAAAATTTTGGTTATATTTTTCGGGCAAGTCGTTACAGCCCCCAAATCAAATTGGGCTCCTATGCCTATTGAAGGGGGTATATATCTAACTAAATCACAGAGTAACCAAAACTTTGATACAAAATATTAACAACATCCTCAGCAATATTCTATCGAATTATCTGAACTTTGAAATACTAGCAACGATGTATTACCAAGGAGATATAAAAATTGTAAAGTTAAGATAAGGGAAGCAAGGACAGGAGGAAATACGGGATCAATATAGTAGCTCACAGAATTTTTCTTCGCATCAGATCGTCGTCCCAGTTGGCACGGTCTGAGAGGATCTGAAGAATTGGTGTCTCGACGTTGGTCATCTGTCTCACCCATCCCGGCACACTGGCAGTCCAACATGTCGTGGGTTAAACAAGATGCGTTCTCATGTAACGTAAAGAGATTCTAAAATAAAAGAGAATGGATTCAATAACATCATTTAAAAAAACAAAATTATGTATAAACCCAAGGGTGATAAGGTCTCAACTTTCTCACATCCACGGAACCCTACGGAGGATGAAGAAATATTCATTGAGCCCCCCCCCCCCAGAAAATACGGAGTACCACCAATGACCTCAGAACCACAGTGATTTGGAACTGATGTCTGCAAGATTTTTTTTTTTTTTCTTTACCCTGGAATGGCCCTCTTTCTAGATTTCTTATTTCTGTCTTGACAGTGCATCTGAGTAAGTAAAATGTTGATGGACCTGTTTAGCTTTTACAAAACCTGTCATTTTCTGTGGACCACCTAAGGACCCCTTTCCCATCACAGTTCAGCAAAAAAACAAGTCTCTGACCCCTAGGGGTTTGTGGACTCCAGGTTGATAAAGAAAGATGGTATTAGATTGTAATAGGATCATAGTGTTAATTCTAATCTTGTTAATTACTGTAAAGGAGTCTGACAGATTCGTACTGGGTTGAAGCTTCAAGAAGCCAAAAATCAATTGTTTTCCTGTGGCAAACTCAGACTGGAGATTAAGGGATATTCCAGTACTACTAGGCAATGTAGCAGTTATCTTATGGAGAACCACAAATGCAGGAATATATTGTGGTTGCAACGATGAAATTAGCTATCCTTGATGATTCTAATACCCCAAGGGTTCCTTTCTTAAGATATCATACTTACCAAGACCTCAGATTCCGCGGATTGTTTTGTTTCACTGATGTCAAAAGACTGTTGCACTTCACTAACTACAACAAAGTTGATTAGACTAGATTTTTCAGCCTGCTGAAGACAATACACTTTTGGTCACCCTTACCTTTAACTCTTCCAGTGAAAATTTGACCTCTGACCTGTTGGTCATGTCAACCACTGCCCCACTCAGTCCCTGCTTGCTGATCTGTCTCTGGTAAACTTTCTCTTCAATGGTGCCCTGTAAAATTAAACATGTCATAGAAGCATGCTTATGTTCTGTTTACTAGTAGTCTGGTTAAATTGAGTGGTAGACACAGGACTTTTCCAGTGTAAGAGGAGGAGGGGGGAGGAGGGAGGGGAGGAAGGAGGGGAGGAAGGAGGGGCTTGCAGACAAGTATCCGCATAGAAGGAAACTGCTAGCAATATAGCAGTGCATAAGAAAACATATGTAAAAGTAAGGAATGGCAGTGTGCTAAATTTGTCCACTATGTAACTTGATTTGAGCAAAACTATGTTTTGTAGCTTATTTTTTTAGAGAGAAAAGATTTCAGAAGGGGTGTGTCCAGGACCTCCACCTTTGAACCACCTATCTACCTACCAGAATCCATTTGTAATTTACTATTAGCAGCCAGTGTTTATTTTTCAGCTTCGTTTCCTTGGGTATAAAGATCTTCTTCACTAGAAAATATTTTGCTACATTGCACTTATAAGGTCACAAGAAATCATTCAAAATCTCAACAAAGTTTGTTGCTATATCTATGCAAACATCCATGCGTAGTCTACGGCAACCGTAAATTCGTCAAAGAGAACATTTCCATGGATGTCTGCCTTTTTCACTACAATTTTTTTTTTTACTGGATAAAAAGAAAGTTATGGAAGTACGGTGGCTTAATAGGGACATAGGAAAGAAAAAACAATTTTGGGATAAAGTCAAACATTTGAGATAAAAAGTCAAATTTTGAGATTTAGAGACACTCCCCCCCCCCCCCCAATGTCCTTATTAAGCCACCGTATGGAAGGAAGAGTGTGAGAGTGATATTTTTGGGGGGAAATTGTAAGTGTCAATCAGAGAAAAATCACAAAGTATATGAGATACTAGTGTATGTATTCCTTGTCAGTTCTTTACCACAATATTTCAAATGTTCACCTGACATAAATTTCAAAGCAAGTATGATTACAAAACTTACCGCAGTAATGAGTCTATAAATATAAACCATTTTCTTCTGTCCATCTCGCCATACCCTGGCCATTGCCTTGATGCAATACAAAGAGAAAACCGAGATAACTAATGGTTATTCAAGATTCATTTCAAACATAAATACAACTCTTGATCAAACAAGAAATTTTCCTTGCAATCAACAAATTGCTGAGGTAGGTTAATTCTGTTCAGTTAAGATACGTTGGAATGAATGAGATAATTAATGCAAAAATCCAGAGTTTATTTAACTATATTTTTGTAACGTTCATAATCACTGGACAATAACACTTTTGAATGTGATGAAACAGTATGTAATTGATCTTACAATCCAAGATGCACATTATAAAATAAAAACAAGAAGAAAATATATATAAAATACATTAAGAACATGATCTCCCCGTGAGACATCAAGTTGGCGACAATCTAAGCAACAGTGACAAAAATTAGAAATAAGAAATTTCACGGATAAATCTTGAAATTAACCGGAGTTCATCTACCCATGTAAGGTTCTGTGACCATTCACATTAACTAAAATCAATGCATGTTTGTGGTGTTGTTGGCATAGAACAAAGACGACATCTGACTATGTTATCCATTCCATATTTATTATGAAAGCCCCGGAGGGTGAGAGAGGGGACTTCCCCTTGCTGTGCTACTCTTCGTTGTCAGTCTTAATATGGATATTTAGATGTTGTTTTCTGGGTTAAAACTCTAGACCACATCCTGAATAAAACTATACACCTTAAATGCTTTAAATCTTTTGACCAGTTGGTCATGTCAACCACTGCCCTCCCCCCTACCCCTCCCCCTCTTCATCCCTGCTGGCTGTTCTGTCTCTTGTGAACTTAAGACCACTTGCTGATGACTGTGTCCTTAGAATTGATGTAAAATGCTCACCACAGGCAAAATATCTGAAGTCACAGTACTCCAGACAAAGTTTAAAAATGATACAAGTTAGAGGGCCTGATGTTTACTATCTGAGTAGGATCTTCTTCAAAGACCAACAAACACACACGCAATGTTTACAAGCAAATAACGACAAACACCACGTTTTGAGAACAATTTAGTGAAGAGGGTTAGAATTGATGTTAATTACCTGTAGGTCATTGGCTGGATTCCAGTCGATATCATACAGGATTAATCTGGATGCACCAATCAAATTCAAGCCCACGCCTCCAGCTTTAGAGCTCAACAAGAAAACAGCTAAAAAATCAAATGTAGAATGGTGAAACGTCAGTTAATACGGGAAGCCTGCGTAAGTTCTGTTTTCTAACCTTACGAATTACGTAAGTGAAGAGACCATGTAAGGCTGAGTAAGAAAAAATAAATGTTTGTTGTCCGAACTTTTTTCTTCACAAGTATCAATTTGTCTTCTCATAATGTCGACGACGGTTCAGAATTCTTGTGTTTTAGAGGGATTTCAAGTCATGTGTGAAAAACAAACTTTTTTTTAAACATTTTCAAGAAGAAAACGTAGGGAGAGGAGCCCAAAAAAAATGCGAGCAGGGATAACAAACAAGTTGCTTTTTCTTTTGGCCTTAATGGAAGTTTTAAACTACGGTAAGTGAGTAGTCTTAAGGTTCAAAATTCTTGTGTTTAAGATGGAACTTCAAGTCATGTATGAATAAAACCTCTCTTTTTTTAACCTTTCAAGAAGAAAATGTAGGAAGTGAGACCAAAAACAAATTCGAACAGGGATAAGAAACAAGTTGCTTTTTCTTTTGGCCTAAATGGAAGTTTTTAACTATGGTAAGTGAGTAGTCTTATCATTTGACCATTGATAAACAAAAATATGATTACTACAAATTCTCTTCCACTCATTGAAACTAAAATTTCTACCTGGGAGATGATGGGGAAGGAATGGAAGAGTCGTTTATTTAACAATGCTTACCACCCACTTCATGCATTGGAAAATAGACTAGGAGAGGAGTGGTAGGGAGGGGGTGGGGGGAGTATAGCTCAGACAAGCACATACTTCCCTCCCCCTCCCCTGCCTTCTTCCTCAATCCCTGCATTTAAAATGAATCTTGATCTCAACCAACAATTAACCATCTTTACTCCTTTTTTTTTTCTTTACAGAGTTAAAATAGTTTAGGGCTCAGGTATGTTCTTACTTTCTTTGGCGTACTTTGAGTTGAATCTTTCCACAATTTGTTGCCTCTTTGAAGTTGGGGTAGAACCATCCAAACGACTCACGACGTAACCTTCTCCTTCACAAAACTTTTGCAAGAGGTCCAGAGTCTGGAAATGTTAGAAGAAAGCTTGCTGAGCATTAATCTGCTATTGAAGTGAAACCTAAAAAAAACATTATCTGCAAGAATTTCACTTTTAGAATCTTTTTTCTTTCTTCTGAATGGAAAAAATATGGACTCTACCGGGAACAGGCTTCAAGGAATCTTTTTATCTAATTGTAAAAGATCATTAAAAAGTCACATTTAGGTGTTTGATCAGCTAAAATTGCAGTCCTGCTAAATTACCGCTTAAGGCTAAAAACGATGTCATCCCATGTAGACCCCTACTTAGATAAGGATAAAAGCAGGTAACATTATAACCCTAGCTGATAGATTTAAGGCTAAATAGGTCACAAAACAGGAACTAAACCACAACTGGAGTAACGAACATCCGTCTGAAATGTTAACGATTGTCCATAAAAAAGACCGACCAAAGAGATTTTATCTTTGGAAGTAATGCAGTCATTTATCATTGGATTTGATGCTTGGATGTCGATGAGTGTGAAATAAATTACTGATGGCCTACTAATCAGGAGTATTGAGGGAAGTTAAGGGCATTTTTAGAAATTTGTTGGTAAAATACGCAGATTATGCGACAGGACTCATGGGTGAAGGGTGGGGGGAGTACTATGCTAAACTTTCACCTCTTCTAGCTCAAAGTCTTATTATCCTGGTGATTAATTACAATGATAGCCCGAGCCATCAGCTAGGACAATCCAGTTGAAAACTTCAAGCTATGCTCTAGCTACATTGAAAAGTGCCAAAATGGAGGAGGGTGTGAGTCAAATCATACAGCAATTAATCGTGGATATGAATTCTACGTTCTTCATAATCCTACCTGTGTGTAGTTGGAAACAATGACTATTCGTTCATGACTGCTTAAAGAGTGCATCGCCCTCAGCATCGATGCCAGTACTGTCAGTTTTCCCGAGTCTGTTGAATATTCATGACGGGTCTCATATTCCGGAGGGTAGAGACGATATAGACCATCATAGAGAGATTGCTAAAAGGAAATGAACAGTGAAAATCACAAATTAAAGGGATTGAAGACTTGCCCCAAACCGCATGCCGCGCTCTGAAAAGTTAACTTTCCGTTGCTTGCAAATGACGTTTTCTTCTTGTCGCTACAAAATGCAGACAGTAATGAAACGTGATACCTTGTTATCTTTTATCTAGACCTGAGTTGTCCATCGCTGCTATGTACACTGTGTTGTGGGTATTGACCGTAGCTGTATGTATTGACTGTACACTAGTGTCTAATTACCGACGGTAGCAAGCTGTGTGTGTATTTTCTGGGATCGATGGTGGTGTCTAACACTTATGTTACACCTCAGTTGAAACTAGGTCAGATTACCGGCATGGATGGCTAGAGCTCCAGGGGGAAATTAGATGGCCGGCGAAATATAACATGATGAATAAAGTATTCCATTCTACATGATATTCCTCAGAAGGAAGAGATACTTTCGAGAAGGCCCATTAAAATAATTGTTCCTTGGCCTGGTTCCCATAGCCACCGACCTCACCTGTTCATCACCGTATACGTCCGTCAAACGCTCTCGTCCATCTTCCTTGGATGCATCTTTGCTGGATTGGTAGAGCAAGGCCGGATGGTTACAGAGTTTCTTCAGTGCACCGATGCAGACGAGATGAGGTGCGGTCGAGTCCCCGGAGACCCCACGAGACAGACAACGGCGAACCAGCGGGGAAGTCAACATGGTCTTGTAGAGACTGACCTGAAGCGGCTTAGGACTGCAGAATATCACAGCCTCAACTATACAAAGAATGATGAATTTGGAGAAAAAAGGTACAAGTTAAATATTTATTAATATTTAGTTCGTAAGCAGTTCTTGATACCTCAAATCCTTTTGCATAAATTTGCATAGAACGATCTGGTTAGCAATTGCTAAGGCCAGTATTTAAAGCAAATACCACCAAAACTGTGCCAAGTTACAACCGAAACTCAGACGACTTATCTCTAACAACAGAAGAGATCGCTAATCAGTGTAGTAAAGAGAATGGATGAAAAGGGTCTCTTTTCAGGACTGGGGCATATCAGGCCAATTAATGATACCTATGAACCAACAGCAACTGACACACTGATGAAACAAACCCAGACAGAGTGGACAGACCCAGACAAGTTTTGCATTTTCCTACGATATAAAGGAGATATAAGAGCAGTGTTGTAGCTACGCCGGTCGGACTTGGCCAACACTAACGTTTGCCAACCGGTACTCCAAGTAAAAAGTTCTAATACCGACCAGCACTCGCGCTTCTGATCGACCGGTACAAAATTCAGTAAATAGTGTCACGAAATGACTGTAAAAGAATTTACTATTTACTCACACTCATACACACACACACATATATACAAATATATATATATATATATATATATATATATGTATATATATAAATATATATACTCTTATACCCCTCCCCCAGGACGCGGAATTCGCAGACAACCGCCACTCCAGAAAATTCAACTGCCACCTGCAAAATCCTAGCTACAACCCTGTATAAGAGTGTATTGAAACACCTGTTCCTGTCTCTGTTTTGAATCCCAATCCCATCAGAACAACAAAATTGCCAAGGGGAGCTGACCACCTGAGCANNNNAGCACTGCCCCCCCCCCCCCGGACCTCCCCCACTCAAGAAAAATGAATAAATAACAGAAACAATGTGTCTTTGTCAATGGCTATAAGCTGAGGTTAACATTCAAAGCCTTTCATTACACAAAAAGGAGATTCAAACCTCCAAGTGACAGAATGAAGAACAGGAATATGACTGGAGTCTTAACTGCCTTGGAAATACGAAACTCTAAACTGGAGAATTTTTAAAATGAATAATTTTGTAATATAATTTGTAAAACTATTTACACAAAAAAAAAAAAAGAATAACAAAAAGTGAGTTTCCTAAAATCCATGAATTCCTATAGTTAATGTAACATATTCGTCTTTTTCATTTTTGGTGTTTCTCAGAAATATGGGATACGGTCATATTCATATAAAAGTTGCAAAAATGAATAAAAACAAAGGCATTACCTTTCGGTGGTAAGTATTTGTTGTTGATTTCTTGCGTTCTTCTGAGGACAAAAAGACTTGTAATTCTAGAGAGCTGTAGAGGGAGACAAGAGAAAAGACAAACAACTTAAAAGTCAGGCTAGTTATGTCCTTCTTGATACTCATACCTTGATCATTAGGTGTGAAACTGAGTGATTATGTTGTCAGATATGTTACCAGATGAAAAAGTCATGATTTGTGCATAATTTTCAAAGGTCTTAGTTGTGACTAACGCAGGGGGAAACGAATACAATCTACCTTGCATGCTTGAATGGCCTGAATGATTATGTAACTTGGATGCTTGAATGATTTATGTAACTTGGATGCTTGAATGATTATGTAACTTGGATGCTTGAATGATTTACATTACTTGGATGCTTGAATGATTTATGTAACTTGGATGCTTGAATGGCTAGATTGATTTATGTAACTTGTATGCTTGAATGATTCATGTAACTTGGATGCTTGAATGATTTATGTAACTTGGATGCTTGAATGATTTACTTAACTTGGATGCTTGAATGATTTATGTAACTTGGATGCTTGAATGATTTATGTAACTTGGATGCTTGAATGATTTATGTAACTTGGGTGCTTGAATGATTTATGTAACTTGGATGCTTGAATGTTTTATGTAACTTGGATGCTTGAATGATTTATGTAACTTGGGTGCTTGAATGATTTACGTTACTTGGATGCTTGAATGATTTATGTAACCTGGATGCTTGAACGGCTAGATTGATTTATGTAACTTGGATGCTTGAATGATTTATGTAACTTGGATGCTTGAATGATTTATGTAACTTGGATGCTTGAATGATTTATGTAACTTGGATGCTTGAATGATTATGTAACTTGGGTGCTTGAATGATTTACGTTACTTGGATGCTTGAATGATTTATGTAACCTGGATGCTTGAACGGCTAGATTGATTTATGTAACTTGGATGCTTGAACGATTCATGTAACTTGGATGCTTGAATGATTTATGTAACTTGGATGCTTGAATGATGTATGTAACTTGGATGCTTGAATGATTTATGTAACTTGGATGCTTGAATGATTTATGTAACTTGGATGCTTGAATGATTTATGTAACTTGGATGCTTGAATGGCCTAAATGATTTATGTAACTTGGATGCTGGAATGATCAATGGAACTTGGATACATGAAATACAAATGGTTTTGTCTGATACAGTTTTACCCTATGCAGGGAATAATTTATTTGGCATCATGTGGCAAAAATTGGGCAAACTGCTTTAACAATCGTAAAGATTCGCAGTAGTTTTTGCACACATGGAACCATAGTATTATTTTTATATTAAAGTTCAGTCTTCAATACTGCTATACATTGGTTGAACACATAAATTATTTCCCTGCTATGCCCGCTATGTCAATGACGTGTATGCCTCTTACTGAACATTCAAGGACAACAAGAACGAAAGCTAAATTCAAACCCGAGCTGACAGTTAGGGGCTCAATTTCTTCTCAGTTCAACATACCTAGAAAGCAATCATTTAGCCATGAGTTGCAGCTCTTAACCTGTTGCTGTTTTTGTTCGTACAATTGATCTACCTGTAAAAGGTGTAACAGGTGAGGTTTTGAGGATATATCTCTCACGCTCTTTGTTTGTGTTTACCTTATTCTATTACATAAATACTCAGAGTGCAGCAGAGAGAACTATTGTTTATGAATGGACCTAGCCTAGTTAAAATAATAGCAACCTATTGCTAGTAGTTCTGGCAGAAGGATGCATGGTCAGGGATGGATTTAAGATTTTGAAGACAAGAGGGCCGTCTGACTGTGAAGTTGTTGAAGCCAACTCCCATGAAGGGGGCATGGGGGTCTTTCCCAAGAAACACAAAAGTACATCTAGACATGTAAGATGCTAGGATGTGCTAATAGTTACTTGTTATTTTTGTGTGATGTTGAAATGGGGAAGTTTTACACTTCCCACTCCCCATCCCCCCTCCCACCCCACTGGATCAACACCTGAAGGTAGGCCCATGCAGATAAACTGGAGAGCAAAAGTGTGAAACAAATAAACTCTGTTTACAGAGAGAGAGAGAGAGAGATGAAAGGGCTTTAACCTGAGCTCCAGAAGTTAGTGAACTGAGTTACTTACTGCTAATGGGTTAAGTTATTCAGTCCACTTATTTACATAAACACTTACTACTTACTGGAGACAATGTAGGAAACACTATGCATTATATCCATCGAATTATGTATAACCTGACATTGCGTTGTCTAACTTTTTGAGCAACACTTTGCTGAGCCACTAGACTTGACTCTTGTACTAAAGTGACTAAAATATTAACATAATGGAATGACAACATCAACATATACACGTTGTGCTGATAGTCATTTCAAGAATACACTTAATTAATAAGGATTCTTCCTCTCAATAATTATTCTCTCCCACTGCCTGCATGCTTTGAGTTTCTTGAAATATGATAACGTTTATTGAATGAAAACATCATCGTCACAAGCTCTGAAAAAGTTACTACCTCTTGGAAGTTAATTATGTCACCATATTAAACTTAATGTGTGTATACCCAAACATATTCAACAATGTGATCAATTTTACCATCAAAAATTCCAAAAACATGAAAATATCACCTATGATTAGGAGGAAATGGACAAAACCCGAAGTTAAAATGACCTCTTTCTTACCTCGTTAGCTCTTGTCTCTCCTATCTTCTTTTCCTCCTCTGTTGCATCTGGCTGCCGAGACCTAAGCACCGGCTCCTCGTACAACCGATGGAATGAAGTGCTCGTACCTGTGAATTAATTTAGCCTGTAACTAGACGCCCATCTGATAATTTTTATTTTTTTATTATTGTCATCTTTAATGAGGGTAGTCCTGCTCAGTGCAGAAGCACTGCTTTCCAGAGGAGCCCTCAATACAAAATACAGATACAATATTATGCAGTAGAAAAACGGTAAACATCCAAAAGCACAAAAAAGGACGGCAAAAATGTAGACAAACAAATATCTGACATCTAAACAAAATATATAAGTTTTCATATTGCATTAAAAAATATTAGCATTTGGCAAGCATTTAAAATTTGGGGGAAGACTGTTCCACGACCTGCCTCCAGAAAATTTAAAGGACCTTTTACCATTCCCAGATCTAACAGGATAATACATTGCTGTTTGTTTCCTTGTTCAGTTGCTAGTGATTACGCATAAACGTATGAATGTTCATTCCGTGTCGCTATCTGGGTTGTATCCAATGAAACTTGGGTGTGGTCCCTGGCTACAAAGTATGTAAGGTATTGCAGCTTCTGACAAGCACCACCCACAAAGAAATGGCTTTATAGGAATCACCACCAAACTTATGGCTAGATTGCTCAGTTGGTAGAGCGCACGGCACTACCCACTAAGAGATGGCTTTATAGTAATAACCACAAAACTAACAGCTAGATTGCCCAGTTGGTAGAGCAAAGGTGTTGTTTCCCTGATATCACTGGTTTTAATCCTGTGCTAGCCAAAAAATATCTTTGCTCTTTTCAAGTTTGTTGATAATTTCCCCGTCAACTTTTCCCAGTATTCACAAATCGAAAATCATGCAATGAATTTCAGACAGAATAACTGATTAATACAAACCTAAAATGGACGGATTGCAAAATTCTGCCAAAGAGTAAAACTCCTGTAGGTCATTCTGTAAAGAGAATAATGTCCATGAAACCAAGAGTCAAATTCAACAGAATAGGAAATTTAGAGCTTGGATACTTCACAATCTGTTTCAGATATTTAAATGTCAAAAATGCTAACCTGAGAGAAACATACAACTGCAGATGCAATAAAACACAAAGTCTCTGGCCAACTTTGAGCCTCTGTGACCCAGAAAATCAAACATATCGATTATAGTTTGATAATCATGAGAATTAATGTAGCCACCATAAGCAAACAGCTACACTGTCCTATACTGAGGCCCATTGTTATGAAACCTCTTGGGCCACCATAGCGCAAACAGTTTACCCTATACTGAGGCCCATTATAACCCATTGCATGAGGTCCACTTCTGCTTTTAATAACAGAGAGAAGCATCCCATCTTCAACATTTTCTCTTCCAGATTGAAAATTTGAAATTTCCCAAAAATTTAACTTTTTCCAAAAATTTTTACTTTTCCTACCTGAATAGGAGTTCCTGTCAGGAGAATTCTTTTCTTGATGTCAAGACTGGTAAGAATCTGAAAAGGAAAGATGCAATTCACTCAGAGTTTATAGAACATAACATTTTAACATAAAGTTAAAACATGATGATAAAACTAAAATAATAAGTCAGTTTCATATTTAAAATTTGCTGGTCATATTTTCTAATAAGATGAGGCAAATTTCTTTGCACTTTCCTCCATGCAATTTTTTCATAATATAGAAATATAATGAGACCCTGGTGTCAGCCCTGGGTACGTTCATGCTATGTACAGTACTCTGGCTCTTACCAGAACCCTTAACAAATAAACGGTTAAACTGAAGTCTTCTTACAAGTCATGACTCAGACATATCCCTTGATTTCAAACATGAAATGAATCTAACCAGTTTTTTAAGTTTTGTCCCACAGAATTAGAACGGTGAATCGTAGCATTGAATCATGTCAGGGACTCGTCTCGATTGCAAAAATTACTGGCAATGGCTGCACTTGACCAGAGACCAAAGTGACTAGTTTACTACTCTGGTTAAGATGTAAAACGGCAGGGTTGAAAATAGCACAGTTGGTACAGCTGGGGACTTTTTATCCAAATATCTTTATATTCTATATCAAATATCTATATTCAATATCTTTATTCAAATATTTTTTGTATCCAAATAATCTTTATTATCTAAAGGTCATTTGTTCCAACCCATATTCTAACCTCTCTGATTTTTCAACTTCCCATATTTTTGAAAAAAAGCTTTGTAAAGGACTTTGTAAAGTGAGAGACACTCACAGATGTTGTTTTGATGGTGTTGTTTTTTTATATATCTTTATTATCTTAATAATTTTTATTATCCAAAGGTCATTTGTTCCAACCCATATTCCAGCCCAAACTTTCTCTGATTTTTCAATTTCCCGTATTTTTGAAAAAAAGCTTTGTAAAGGACTTTGTAAAGTGAGAGACACTCACAGATGTTGTTTTGATGGTGTTGTTCTTCAGCCGATGGGCCTCATCGCATACCATCAGGTCAAATTTGATCTTTCTGATGTCGTCTGCGTATCTCACCATCATCTCGTAGCTGACGACCATGACAGGGTAGATGGTAGAAATTTGGAATTCCTGAAGAGGAAGCAACACAGGAGAGATTATGAAAATAGAGAGCGTTTCCACAACCACCAGGAGATGCTTCAAAACACAATGTTTTGTTTTACTCTATTAATTCGAGCAATATCGTTAGAAATTAACTTATTTGGTGAACACTCTTTCTGTTCACCATGCTCATTAACCTGTCTGTATTCTGTGCGTGTTTTTGTCCCTTCTGTTACTGTTACTTCTCATTTAGCCTCTGAAGAAGATCCTGCTAGGATCGAAACGTCAGGCCAACTTACTTTTACACACAGAAATTAATTTAAACAACTATTCCTCAATCATTTTTAAGTCTAATCATTTTAGTCATTTAAAAATTTGCTGTTTGTTACAGCACACTACAGAGAACTTATACTCTGCATCGACAGAAGAGCATTTGTCAGTTTTGGGGTTTCCTAACTTTGGTATTATTAAAGTAAAATCACAAAAGAGGTTAGTTTGCTTCAAATAATCCAAGAACTTTATGAGAATTAAAAGAATGGTTGCCCATTTCATAATACATAATACAAGCCCAGAGTCTCCTATCATGACATGTTTCAAGTCAAAATTTCTCGTGAAAAAGTTGAAAGATCTGTCTTTGAAAAATTCAGCATCTCAAGACTGGAGTAACAATTGTGGAATTGGAAGGTTACAACGGTCAGATTAACAAAATTAACAAAAAGTTTGACATTTTTTTTTAATAGTTGCTTTCATGTGGATGTCGTTAACACATTTGCCTTTGCAAATGGTACACCAAGAGATGAAGAAATATTCTCAAAATATTAATTGGATGAAAACATAAAAGTAAATTTTTAAGATATATAAACTGAATCCAATTCTGCTACCTATGGCTAGATTACCTTGACTTTATTGTCGCTTGCAACTCCAAAGACATTCATCCGTTCCTTGCCCAGCCACTTGTTGAATTCTCGACACCAGTTCTACGGAACGATACAAACAAAATAAAGGATTTCCAAGTTAAAGTTCATCTATTTCTCCTTCCTGTCCTCCTCATCCCCCACCCGTCCCCCTCATCCCCCACCCATCCCTCTCATCCCCCCACCCTTCCCCCTCCCTCCCCCTCCAAACTATTGCTACAAAAATCAACAGTTGCCAGCTTCTGTGAAACTTTATTTACTCTTGATTTACTGACTCTTCACTTTCCACTTTTGTGAGTCAACTGACTGTCTAATTTAACTCCTCACCCCCTACCCCTCCCCCCACCCCCTCACCTCAACATCTGTGACTAACTTAATGGTGTAGAAATTCGAGTAGGATATAACTAGCATATTAAATATATATAATTTGGCTACAAATGATGCTGACATTTTAAGGAATAACTTGAAAGGACACAACATTTATGGATTTTTTGTTTGTTGTGGTATGCATGGATGAATAGTTCTGACAATAAATGGAAGAACTGTTCATGCATGCAATATGACAAAATGTTAAAGACGCGAGATGTTCTTAAACAAATTTAATTTAGGAAAGAAGATTTGACAAATCAGTATCAGGTAAGATTTGATAAATCAGACTTCTTAAATCAGAATAAATCATCAAATTTAAAATGAAAGAAGAAAAAAAATTAGTATTTGGTAAATCCAGAATAATTTATGATCAAGACAACCCAACTGACTAAATAATTATCTGTTCCAAAATGATGCCATGGCCAAGACTGGGCCAGAGAAAGATTTTCCATCTACAATCTGTCACAAATTTGTTCACTGGTGAAACTGTGATCTAACCATCTCAATAATACTAGTTACACGGTTTCATATGCTATTACTCTCTTTGTGACAATTCTATAACAATTCTTCTAAGTGTTTCAATTGTCTATAGAGCTGCAATTTTTATTAAATCGAAAACCATAGATGCATTGTTATAGATTTTATACATTTTGTATGAACTAACATTTTGTATATGTTATTATAACATTGTATTTTGTTATTCCTTTTTATAAAAAGTTTTATATTTTTACTGGAATGAATAAATGGAAATTGGGAATCACTAGAAAATTGTGAAAATACCTTCACTAAGCTGCCTGGAGTGACCACTAATATCCTCTTTACAACTGGCTTGCCACCATATGGCCCTTGTTGAAAGAGTGTCCTATGAAAAGAAAATATGTTAACAATATTATGATAGGACTTCACTCTTTAATTTCACAAAATCAAGAAGAAAAACCTTTCAACAGGCACTCATCCATTCCTTCATTTATCCATCCATCCATTTATCCATCCATTTATCCATCCATTTATCCATCCATTTATCCATCCATTTATCCATCCATCCATCCATCCATCCATCCATCCATCCATCCATCCATCCATCCATCCATCCATCCATCCATCCATCCATCCATTCAATTCCTTAATTGAAGCTTTTGCATGTACTAATCACCCATACACAGTATTGCATATAATGCCATATCCTGTTAAGTGTTCAGAGACCATTCATGCCACAGTATAACTCCCAAGTTCCCAGCAATATGTACCAATAAAAGCACCCACACCACACAGTGACCTATGACCTCCAATACGTAAGCCAATCTACATCATTGACATTCTCCCTTTTAAAGGATACCAATCTGTTACAGTTACATTTGAAATTAATTGGTGACAAGGGTGTGCCCTCAAATTTAAATAGTTTTGCTAAAACTGACACAATTGTGTCCCTACACAACACACTGAACCCTGGAAACCAAACAAGCAATTTGCCTTGATTTAAAATCTGGGCAATACAATTTGTCATTGAAACAGGTACAAATTGTTTTCTCTCTTGGTACCTTCTGGATTTACTAACCATATCAAGGTGATGCATTGTAAAGTCTTCCCCAGTCCCATATCATCCCTGACAAGAAAGAATAACAGAAGAAATGTATCAATGAAACTTTATGAAATTAATAAAATCTTAGAGAATTTCTAGTGTGTGTGTGTTACAAACATGCAATGGTTCCTACTTCTCTTGTAAAAGTCATTAGCAATAGTAATTATCCAAATGAATATTCATCTGCACTTCCCTTTGTCCAATCGTTTATTCCGACGACACTACAGAGGAACGTATCATGATCAAGTTTTTTAAGAGAGCATATTGCAAATGTACTCACGCCAAAATTACACCGTTCCCAGAGAACCCTCTCATCCCCATCGTGCATTCGTACATGAAGACCACGCCCTCCCTCTGATGTGGGCGGAGCTTACTGACTAAATACGGATCGACGACAACATCCACAACGCTCGACTGACTGTTATTATTCTGCCACTGGTGAGAAGAAGAGGGTCTAGGTAGGACCAGGGCGTTTGGTGACGATGGGTCAAACATAGGTTTGCATGTTACCGTGGCAACATTCTGTGACGTTCCAGTCGTCTGCAGAAAAGACAAGAGTTAATGGTGAAGAATTGGTTAGATTGGTGTGAGTGCTGAGTGTGTCTCTAAAATTGTCATGTTGATGGGGCAAAGGACAGGGGTTTTGGAGGTCAGCTGTTTTTCATCTTTGCATCATTCAAAGCAATAATGTAGAATGGAAAGGACAAGTGAATATATGATGGACAGCCGAAAGATTGAATTGTTGGAAGATGTTTAAAGTGAATGGAGAATATATTAAAGGAATGGGTGAATGAGTGATGAAACTTATGAAATCAATAAGCGACAACGAAACAAATAAATAAGAAAGAAAATAATAACTGCAGTATGAAATGTTTCCCGATAGGTAAGGAGGGCTGTATTTGAAGAACAAAACATGTATAGGCTCCGGATGTGTGACTTGATTAATCCACTTTGGCTTTGGCTTTGAGTACAACGTTTCTGTGTGCTGCCGTGTTGGACAAATCTAACCATAATAGTAATTAACGACTTTGTGATCCGCGTTATAGTCATTACCGCCTTTGCAATCAGCGGCCCCCTTCACAATTTTGTAAGGTGGGTAAGAATGACTTCATAGTTTTCCCCTTCAGGAAACCCAAAAAAAACAATTAACAAAATAAAGGCAGAAACAAATTAAGAATGTAATCAGAGAATAAGAAAATGGAACAAGGATTTAAACAAATGAACAAGCAAACATATAAGGAATAATTGGATGAACAAATGCAAGGACAAAAGAAGAAAAGCAATACTTATGATGTAAATGTACCAATGATTGAACCCTGAATGAACAAACACAAACCAAGCAGAAAGCAAAAACAAGCAACAAAAGAAGGAAAACATAGAAAATTTAATAGATGTATGATAGACTGAGCATATGAACCAACAGACGTATGAAAAAAAACCCCACCAAAACACAAATGTAAGAAAAAACAAATGAGGAGCAACAAGTGAACGAATGTATGATAGCTTGAACAAATGAACAAACAAAAACAATGTAAGAAACAAGAGAACAAAACAAAACAGAATAATGAGAGTGAATAAATAGAATATTCGATTGATGTATAAGAGATTGAACAAATGAACAAACAGACATATAAACAAAATAACAAAAAACACAAATGTAACAATTTGAAACAAATAAGGTAGCAAAACGAGAACAAAACAAAACGAAACAACATAAGGAGGCAACCAGAAAATAAACTAATGGATGTAACAACAATTGAGCAAACAAACAAATAACTAATCATGGAATAATAGATAAGATGAAAACTTGGGCAACGATGAGACCAGAGTATGTATTAATTTTATCATCCAAATGCCCTTACCATCATTTTTGACTTTTGAGGGTTAGTGAATCCTTTCTGTGTTACTGGTATGTTTCTTGGCTTAGAGCAGATCCCTGGATTAGTGACAGCACTCTGGAAACACTTGCCAGCTCTGAAGTCATCTCTGGATATCCTACCCATGACCTATCCATAATGATAAAATAATATCTATAGTGTTAATTAATATACTTTAACTGTAAATAAACACAATGGCAGACAAAAAGTTATAAAAATTAACAAGAAAAATACATCATCATATAGAAGGGGTATGTAATCTCTCACAGAATCATTGTTCCAAAGAAGAGTGTATTAAAGGTAATCATAATAATATGTGCTATTTATAAAGCGCTTTCCAATAAAATCTCAAAGTGCTGTACAGAAATAAATACCTAAAAGATATCAAACAATACAAAAAATTGCACCAGGTAACTAAAAATAGCAATACAAAGAATAAAAAGGAATAATTAAAACATAAGAGCAAATATTTACATTACAAGTATCAAGTGTTAACCAAAAAAAAAAATGTGTAATCTAAAAATGTTCATGTGTGTGCTCCCTTGTAAATTTTTGGCATTTTGTTAAAATCCTGACCTAACATGAAATACAAAAAAATACTGAGTCATGAGTGCAACACTCTATACAAACAAATACAAATACAGACATAAACAATTATATTCATAAATTCAATTGATATCAAGGGCTGCCTGCATTCTATATATCCACTAGCTTGATATCAAAGAAAAGACAAGTTTGGTGGTAATTTACCTCAATTTCTTTTCCTCCTATGAATAGACTCTGTCCCTCTTCCATGTTCTGTATTTCTGATGCCTTGTATCCAGAACCCTTTCCGATCCTACCGAGATATAGCAAAAATGGTGAACTTCCAAGCAGCAACTTTGTGTTAAAAGCAGACTGAATGTTCTAACTGGACCTTGTTGATTATCTGAGAGACCAACTGCCTGTAATAGTATATACTACATGAACATATCTAGATGTGAGATACAGGGAGATTGATAAAGCCGAACATTACTGAATATAGTTGAAAATATTCCTCACATATGTAGAACGACAATTTAGTTAACAAATTCTGAAATGGTAGAGGCCATTGGTCAGTTCTAACCCCACTAATATTAAGTTATTTGTCATCTTGTAGAGCCGTAGATTGGTTTTGTACATCTCAGAATTCACTTTCCAAATTTAAATGTTAAGTATATAACATTGCTCTTGATTGGTCAAGCCACACCACATATCTACAAAAACACTAATATTCATAAAGTACTGTACATGAAGGTGAACACTCATTTATAATAATCACAGTTAGGCAGAATTGTACGCGTTTAACCGAAAGAAAATGCATTTTCATGAATGAAAGAATGCACTACCTTTATAGATTTCCTTCCCAAACCAAGAACATTTCCCATGGATTTCCTATGGAAGTTGGAATGTGGTTATTTGGGTGGTTTGAATGGCTAATTTAGTGCTCTAATATTATACAGGCACAGATTTAGCTAAATCTGGTGTGAAATATACCAATTTCAAACCAGACTAAAATGCCTCAATCACAGGATATGGAAATATAAATATAGTTTATCTTCTTATAAGAGAAAGATCTTAAAATAATATGAAGCTGGCTTTTAAAGAATAAAAGAGGCGTTCTCATCCACACACAACATCATTTATAAAATGAAAGGTTATAAAGAAGCAAGTAATTACAAACTGATTAAATGACAGTTTTTAATTAGTCTTTTATGTTTTGAAGGATTATGAGTCATCTAAACATGACCCCAGTCCACAACTTACTCTTTTCCATCCATATCCAGCAGTGAGACTGATTTTCCTCTTGCGATCATAACAGCTTGAAAGAGAAAGTCAATGACAGGTTTCATCAAATTCAACTCGAAGTTGACCGATGAAAATTGACAAAGCTTGAAATCCATGGCAGTTACTTTTGCAGTTTGCCATTAGGTAACTATTAATAGGTATCATAGCTCAAGAATCAAAGCAAATGTCACAATTGTTGTTAATCTTAAAAGATATGCAAGTAAAAGTAAAACATACAGCATACAACAGATCCAGGGCTACTGAGCTAGTGTATCCACCCAATAATCTTGATTACAATTTTCTATACAGTTCAAGCTCTAATAGCCTTAGACTTTGCATTTTGCCTGAATTGATCAGAAATGTCCCTCATTATGAACTGATAGTCCATATGTCTCACTCTTACCCCATGTGACATGTCATATTAAAGGGACATGTTCATGTGACTGAAGTTGATTGTTAAATAAAAATGCTGGAAATTTTCTGCATTGTTAGGTCAATACCACATCTTCCTTAACATTTAGCATGGCCAAACTATGTTTTTTTCCCTTCAAATTTTGTCGTTTTTTGCGAATGCATCTGGCAACAGCAGTGAGGGAGGTCATCACTGTAGTTCAGCCTTTGTGTTTTTCATAATATATAACTCACGTATTCATAGTTCTACTTAGTAATATTTCTACAATTTAAGAAAAGTTGCATTTGGATGACTTTCTACATGTATACAAAAACATTTGACAGCTAAGCAAACATTTCAAATGTGGCAGGTTTTCAAAGATAATTCAAGCTAAATAAACAAGAAAATTACAACAGAAAAATAAAGCTTCTAAAGAACATTTGCCATTATGACATCACAGACCACATACTGTGATCCACAGCAAGGAAGAATCGAGAATTGTTAATAGCCAGCCAAATTAGGTTCCATTCAATCAATCCACATCTTGAGTTAGGGATAAGATATCAACTTGGGGTTTTCTATAACAGTGTAGCATAGTTTTCTATGTCAAATAGGTCACACATTGTCTGTCAAAGTATATTCCTTTTAAACAAACTATTAAGACAATACTAAGGCAGATATTCTGTAGATAATCCTGCCAATTTTTTTTGTAGAAATTATGAAACTACACACCTTTAACCCTTCTCATATTAAAGAGTTAAAGAGTAAGTTTGCAGCTGGAATGAAAAGAATCCCTGCAGTAGGGAGCATACCATCTGAGTAGTTAACTACTAGCCAATGCTGGTAAAATGTTACAAATTTCTCACCATCCCCTTCCCATTTCTTGTGTTTCTTCTTTGACCGTTTACACCTGTGAAAAATAAGAAAAGTGATGATGGAACAATTTTGATATTATCAAGCAGTATATTTTAAAAATTTAAAGGTCCAACTTGTGACAACTTTGGTGTTCCAATTACTCTGTGAACCAGTTATAAGTTATTATTCGATATTTTTTTAAGTGTGTCATTGATTGTACCTATTATTTAAGTAATAACAGTATAAAAGCATATAGTTTTTATTTCCATCAGATTACAGTTAAAACTGACTCCAAATATCCTCACTCTTATAATTTTATGTTGAAACTTTTCAACCACAATGGTAAAGTCTGCACTTGATGTTTCTGTTACTTGGCCAACAAGAAAGGGACACCTAGTTTCACTTGTGAAATGATGAATGACACAGATACTGCAATTTCATAAACAACATCAGCTAGTGTAATTTGGAAAATTAAAATGAATCAAGTCCATTTGTTAATTACAAGTTGGGATGATGTGATTTCTAATGGATGTGTTTCATTGTAATATTAGTGTGACAATTGACTTATTGAAAGATTAAGCAAGATTAAATCTGTTAAATAAGACATAGAAAATAGAAGAAAAGTTTAAAATTCAACTTTTTAACATGGGTATCCCAAATGTTCCCAACTGCTGATTTATTATACATAGAGAAGTTGAATTCAGATTACTATTTTACAATTGTACTCAAATCAATACAAACATCAATGCATAGTGCTCTTAACTTATAACTCAAACTTGTAATAAGTATATATAGGTACTAGATACATAACGAAAAAAGAGGGGAGCAAACAACATATCAAGGGAATGAAAAACTTCATGTTATACATACCACATAACACTGTAATAGTTAGCATCGTCTTCTTTCTCTGTATCAACCTCTCTGACATAACCAGCCACAGGCATAGACGTGCTATGAGTCTGTTTCATTCGTACAGGTGCTTTAAATGTTCTTTTCATTGGCAACATCTTTCTTTCATTTGCCATTTCACTAATTTTATCTGTTGGCTGTTTACATCCATCAGAACACTGATCATTTTCAATTTTGTTAGATCTGTCAGAAGCATCAATTACATGTTTATCAGATCCCCTATCTTCCCATAAATCGGCTGCATTTTCTTTTCGGTTGCGGCCACAAGCTGACGCCACATTTTTAGTCAGTAGAATATTTTTCTTGCTTGTCTTACCAACATATCCAGATTCATTCGTATTTGTGGTATTGTTATGTCCGCCTTGGATCAAAGATAGAACATTCCTCTTGGTAATGGTGGGATCACTAAGACTCCCCAGTGAAGCTGGATTTGTATCCTGTTTGGTGATGTTTTCATCAGCTTCTTGTTGACCGGTTGATGCCTGAAGCTGTGAGGTACTTGAGGAGAATGATGCTCTGAAGGGTGGAACAAATCTACCTCTCTTAGCAGCGTTGCCAATCTGAGATGGAGCAGCTGATCTCCTCATTATGTCTTCATCAGCTTATCCTGTAAAAAAGTGCAAAACTGTTTACAATATTTCAAAATGTTTACATTCATGACAAAGTGAAAACGACACTTAAGTGGTTTGTACACAGCATGTACTATTATCCTTGTAGTTGTACCCAAATCAACCAACACAATAGGATAGGCCTAGACTAGTCCTGTTTAATGTAATATTATTATAGATCTAGCTGCCTAGGCCCTAGTGGCACAGTGGCGCTATGCCTAAGTTAGGCTACTGTAGCCTACGATTACGAAGTAAGATTGCCGAAGGTGAAAGAAGCAGTAACGTTCGAGTTGATTCACGGTGCCTCACCTCATTTGCAAGAACAGCAGTAACGGGAGGGGGGGGGGGGACNNNNCCACGAATCGAGAGAATTAATACGAAGTGCAGCTATACTGTACATTCTAGTCATGCAGAAGGATATTCACGCTTTTCGTTGAGATCCACGACTGTTACACAACTAAGTTACAGTACAGTACCTGTGTGTTTTCAGATGGTAAATACTGTATATACTGTATCTATGTGTGTTTTCGTATTTTAGCGCTCCCTGTCGTAAATGAGGGAGCATAGACATAAACCAAGCCATGATTCGTCTTTACATTGGTGATTTTAAAATGGCGAAACGTGCGTTTGAACAAGTATCGCTTCAGTTTGTCAAGAAAATACGTTTGCAGTTTTGTCCATGGGAAAAGAGTGCCAAGGAAACAAGGTTAGCTTAACGATTAACAAAATAACCATTTCAGACAAGCTGGTGTTTTTATAGGCCGTCTGGTTTACCAGACCCAAACGATGTTGAACATTATTTTTCGCATAATTGGTACATATGTTAATTGTTAAGTTGTTTTCATCGATGAAGGTTGTGTCTGTTCCCGCAGTTAGTGGCATAGGCCTAGTGCTTTTGTCATGAATGTTTGATAGTTGTAAAACTTGATAACTTTCCATTTACTGCCTTGAATTACCCACATAAATTTAAAAGTAATCCGTATATTTTAGCGAATGATCTTGGTTAGCAACATAGGTGGCTCATTGCAGATTTTCTTTGCTCAGGTCTAACTGAGGCTATATACTAGGCCTATACTATTACACAAGACCCGTCAACTCTCCCGGTTTTACCGGGAGACTCCCGGTTTTTACCCGAATCTCCCGGCCTCCCGGTTTCATATTCTATTCTCCCGGTTTTTATTGTTTCATCACTTGCGTCATTTCTGAAAATAGCCAACAATTAGTCCTGTGCTTAGTAATTCCCCACAGTAACGCTGAACAGGAAAGGCTATTCAGTGTAGTTCGCAAGAACAAGACAGAGAGTCGGTCAAGTCTCAAGCTTGATGGGACTCTATCTAGCATACTACTACTAGCCATGAAGTCACATTACCCAGAGTCCACTGTTCCCTGTTCCAAATGGAAGCCTACTAAAGAAACCCTGTAGAAAGCAAAGCGAGCTGCTGTAAACTACAACAAGAAACACTGATTGGATGATTCTCTCACTGTATTGCATAAGTAGACTATACTTATTTAGGAGTATTTATATCATTTCAGTTGAAAATTACCAACCTCCCTATTTTCCCCTTGTTCTCCCTATTTTTTGGCCCTGAAAAATGTTATTCTCCCTATTTTGGGGTCAAACTGGTTGACAGGTCTGTATTACGCCTAGCTTTGACTTTTGATGGAATAATTTGATAATGAAAGAAATGTGTAGTAATGGTAGTTTAAGGTGTAGCGGTTTTAGTGTTCGACCCACAATCATAAGGTTCCAGATAAAATTCCTCACCATGAACCAGACTCTTAACCTGTTCAAAAATTAGAAATTGCTGCCATGTTGTTGAGCGTGGATTTGATATTTTTGGTTTGTGAATTGGGGTTTGGTTCTGTTCTTTCAATGGTTTTGCAACAACTTTTTTCACCATAGCTGCACTGCAGTGATGATGAAATAGGTGCATTTTGTCCCTCCTGTTTGAGAAAGTGGTCAGATGCAGAGGTGCTGTACACTCTCATCCGTCGGATGGGGACCTTAAATGGGGAACCCAGGAGCAGGAATGGGGTGCGGCAATTACATGCCTGCCTTGTAACACTCTGGACACTCTTCAGAAAGATTAGGCTTTGTATAACACAACCATCACATGGATACGGTTTCAAGTGAGCTTGTGTTGACTTCCTAACCCTTTGGGAATTACTAACCTAAACTAAATGCTGAACATGTAACATTCTCCACTCAACATACCCCTAATTCAGAGCACACAATGTGAATATAGACAAGTTTACCTCCTGACCAATTCAGCATTTTGAATTGTTCCATTCAGTATCCTACAGCAATGCAGGTGTTCAATCTCTGTGTTTACTTATTTTTATGCTTCCATATACAGGTCTTTCTTCAGCATCATTGCTACAAACAAAGTTAGGGAAACAAATCCAAATTGCAAATTTAAGACAGAAGTGAAACATGATGGGTCTACACCTCAAGTCCTTATAGAATTTGGTAAGTAAATTCTGCAGGTTCTGTGGCAGGAGTTTTTTTTTATAAGAATGATAACATGAATTGCTTTCAATTTACATGTCCTACAGGTAACATAACAACCTACTGATAAAAATGTTAAGCTCAATATTGTCAAAATATAGACTATATTAAATATTTGTAATAATTGCATAGCTCATCTTTAATCACACTATGCAGCATATAAACTGAGTTTCTTTCATGTTACTCTGTTATGTTTGTATCTTTCATAGTCCATACAGAAATGATTGTTATTCTTTGTTTCATATTCATTCACAGATGATGGAAAGAAGTTATTATTCAAAAGTGAACACCTGATGTGTAAAGAGATGGTACAAAAATTCACAGCAATTCAACAGCAGAAAATTGCAGGGGCTGGGAATGCCGGTCCCTGATGGCTCATCCCATTGTCATCATAAGAAGCGAGGGCGATCAACACCAGAAGTTTTAGTTGAAAGTGAGACAGTGGGACACCGATATGGCTTCCGAAATCTTCGCACCAACTGTTAAGGGGAGCAGTTGTAAGTGTGTTAATGTGAGGAATGCATGAAAACAAGAGGTGAACCATGTGAATTATGCTTAATGGAGATGTATTGTAAACAGAGCAAACTTAAGTCACTTTGAGTAATTTTTCATATGTTGCAAATATGGTTTCAGCAATGAAATTTTTTGAGAAAGAGATGGGAAGTAGAAGAAAAGACATACTTTCATGTAATCGCTCACCCTGTCAAAATTGTTTGCTTCCGACCCATCCCCCTTGCAAGTTTGTACAAGGATGTGGTTACTGTGAGGAATTGTACATATAGGCAAGTAAACAATGCATGAGTTAAGAAATAGTTAAATTTGCTTCTTTACAATGTTACATCACATATTGCATCAGCATATTAGCTTCTCCAATGGAATAGAAATTAATATTGCTGTACTCTCAGTATGTGCATTCAACAACAATATTTTATTATGTCAGCATTTGTATTTCTCTGATATTCACAATGTTTTTGATGGTCCAAACTACAGTATAACCAGCAAATTTATCAGTTAACAACATTTGTGTTCACTGATAACAATGCCAAAAATAAACTTCATTATATCAATATTACACCTGCTGTTTGATTGTTGTTTTATTTTCAGTTAGTTACTCTTCAGCTTGTATTTTTACTAAAAGTGTTAAGAGTTATCAACCTTTTTAGGGGTGGGGTTGGGGGGGGGGATGGAGAACCTTCGAAGCAGGTGTGGATATGTACCATATGGTATTATGGATGCATCTTACCAGTGCAGGAGTAATACACGTTCGCTGTGCCAGCAAGGGGGGGGGGGGGGAGGCAGGGGATCAGGGGACTACCCATGTAAATTTTGGAATCTGAAAAGGATTGCATATATTACTAGATGATGGGATTGCACTTAGCAAACATAAACCCTAAAAAAGAGTAGTGTCAATTACACACATGCAACACACTGGATTTAGTAATCAAACTTCATTGCCTGTTAAAACAGTGTTGTTGTCCCAGAAGCATGTTGCCCAGATCATCTGTCTCACCACCCTCCCTATCCCATCAACTAATTTGCCCTCTACCCTACCCACCGCCCTCCCTATTCTTCCTTTTAGACTACCTTATATGCAAACCCATCACTAGAAATTCCCATCTAAATCCAATAAACTTAATGGAATTAGTAACATTTACCAATCTCAGAATGGTAGATTTTGCACACTTGTTTAATAAAAGTTAAGTAATCGAAAATTGTTAGATAGGAAGTCTACAGTTTGTAAAGCTGAATTTCGAAATTGAAACTGGGCTTTTTGAAAACCTATTGTATAATTTCCCCATGTCCCTATAAAAACTCAGTACCTTTGCCGCCCTTCCACCACCCCCCCCCCCAAGAAAACACGAATCAGTACCACAGAACTTTATGTGATCTGTAACTTACACAATTTGTTCTGGCCGATTATGACCAGTTTCAGGCTAGCATAAGCACGTATACGCAGAATGGGAAGCAGGTCACCGAGGATACGACAACAAACTTTTTCGCGTAATACATCCCAACGCTGTCATATAGGTGTCCTGAGTCTGTAGAAGTTATGCTGTAGTCCGTGTATGCTGTTTCAACTTTCTTACGAAGATAACGTCAGATGTCTCTGTTAAATATTGCTCGCCTTAGTAGGAATGTCCTCTGGCCTATTCAGTTAAAAAGGTTTGATTGTTTTGTGTTTACGTCTACGTCTAGAAAATTTAACCCCCATCCCAATCAACACCACACACCCTTACTTAGACTAGTTAGTTAGACAAGCTAGTACAACTACCAGTCCACACCAGCTCTAGGCCTAGTAGTACTAGTTGTACTGTAGCTAGCCCTATTAAGCATGGGTGGAATATCTGGCCTACGTAGTTGTCATGATCAGTGAATAATTTGTCCAGTATTTTATCACAAAATGATGTACAAAATGGTCAAGTTGCTATATAAGTATTCAGGTGTATAGCAGCTTTCTACACAGGAACTATAGTATTCAATGAGAGAGAAAAAAATAATCAGAGCATTCCAAACTGCTAACACAAAATATTAATGCAAAATTATGCCCTAATGGTGTTAGTTAAGTTAACTTTCAAACATCCTGTATCTGGAAATGTTTAAAATAGCATGAACGTAAACATAACAAAGCAATATAATAGAGTATACAATTGTATACTCTATTATATTGCTTTGTTATGTTTACGTTCATGCTATTTTAAACATTTCCAGATACAATTAATTGAGTGTAACCAAACTGACCCCTGTACATCTACTTAGTACTTTATGTTATTAAGCGACAATTTGGTACATTCAATTGATGAAAATCAGTAATAGTTAATTCTCTAAATGCCTGTTACTGAAGATTTTATTTTAAAAGTTACAGTCCCAATTAATATAAATGTGCTTATAGAATAAAATTTATTTACTTTCTATTGTGTTATTGATTTACCAATGATTTTATTTCTTTTAAAGCTTTTCTTCTGGCAGTGGGAAAGATCAGCAAACGATGTTCAAGATATACACCAAAACAGGAGATAAGGGTAAACAAAGCTTCTACAGTTACATTCATTTTAAAGAATCTAACAGATACCATAACATATTAAACAAGAAGATATGTAGATACGTGGTCTATATTTTTATAATTAAAATCTAGAAAAGATTTGAGAATCTAGACACGAAGTTAATAACTGGCTCATGACTGTTAATAATTGAATAAGGGTAAAACAATGCAAAAAGGGGATTTAATTTGACACAAAAGATACCAGTGTTGTGTATCATGATAGAGCTTGCAAAAATTATAGATAATGTTATTAGTAGTATGGATCGATCGATGAGAAACAAACCCTGAATGGTGTTAAAATGTTCTTTAGATTTAATTTTGAACAAGTCAAACTTGAGAATATTTTATTCTCCTTCAACCCCAACACAGAAAGAAGAAAATATGCTTGAAAAATGAACATGAGTTCCTACCAAAAAGTGACTGTCATAGTGGAATCCAAAGCCAGAAGATATGCACAACCAACCTATTTCTTATTTTTCTAATAAGCAATTTAAATCTTGGGGGTTCTATGAAGTTACAGTCATTTAAAAAAAAGTGGTTTTCCATTCCTTGTGCTTAAATTTAAACAAAATTGAATAGCAAAAGTATTTGATGAGAGTATTTTTGTTTTTGTTTTTTAGGAACTTCAGCAACCATAGCTGGTGACAGGAGACCTAAAGATGATCATGTTTTTGAAGCGTTAGGGGCAACAGATGAACTGACATCTTCCATTGGGTAAGTATTAAGCTAATACCAAGAACTATGCCATTCTGTCAGGTGTCACAGAATCATGCAGACTCTTTCAGTTACAACAAAATCAGATGTTATAAGCTAGAAGACGCCTAAATATAAATTTGCACTTTAAGTGGAGTTACTATGAACACTCAGTCTTGATGTTTTTGCTAAACCTACTGTACAGTATAACTCCTATCTATCAGAAGAAGATTACAAATGATCATCAAACCTAGACCCTCATTTAGATTTTCCTTTTTAACCGAATGAAGGTCATCAAGGTAGTAATCATTGAAAACATACAGGGGCGTAGTGTCTGGTCAGGCTATTGGACAGTGTCCTAAGGCCTAGAGTACAGCCTTGTAATGGAATCTGCTATTTATTATACTTTCATACAAGTTTCATTCCAATATTATGGACCTTAGAGCAATTGTAGGCTAAATCCCAACACCTTCTTTTCAAGGAGAGGGAACGACTATGACCACCCTAAATTTCTGGCTGTGCCGATTGTGAAGGGAGCGCGTTAACAGTTTTTGCCTAGAGGCTCAGATCACCGTCAGTCTACATATAGAATAAATTCTTTTTTTGATGTGAGATTAGGTTGTGTGAATACATGTTATCAGCTTGTTTCCATGGTAATCAATCATTGCTTTGTCTGACAGATTAGCCAGAGAATTCTGCAAGGATGCTGATCTTGGATTGGAAGAAGAACTTGTCAAGGTAATTAAGTAAATTTAACAAATAGAAATATGAAGTTGCAAGACACAAAAACCAAAGAAATGAAGATATTAGATTGTTGAGATCATCTGCTACATATCTTTCATCCAATATCATATTAAAATTTAAGATTGATCAGCTTACAGTGATATCTTCATTTAATTAGCTGGGTCTTTTTTTCAGATGGACCATTTATGATAGCTTGTGCCAAGTGGCCCTGACATAGTAACAACAGCACTTGATGTCAAAGCTTTAAAAGTTAAAAGATCAGTTCAGCAAATTTTTTAAACTTTGCAGATTTGTTAAAGGAGCATCTTCGCAACAAAACAACTGCTTTGTAATTCACTGAATGCTCATCAAAAGGAGAAGGTTTATGATTTGGTTTCATGGATAGTGTTTCAATTGAGCTTCTGTTGGTTTTTCAACCGTTGGGAACTACTAAACTAAATCAACTCTCATATATAATGTACATAAAACCAGTACAGCCGAATTGGCAAAGCTAGATGTTTACATGATGGTTAGTGGTTTGACACAAGGTCTTGTACAGTATATAGCAGTATATTTGAGATAATGTCAAAACTTGTCTAACATTTTTGATTGCCTCTTTTCTTGACAGATTCAATGCATAATACAAGATGCTGGGTCCAACATTGCTACCCCTAAAAGCCTGGCCGCACCAAACCAATTAAGTAAGGGATTAAATGATAAAACTAAACATTTAGATCTCCAAAGTAATGGCTAGATGTTATAGCACTAGGTATGTTGCATTTGAAAAAAGATGTACTGTAGATTTCATTTGATATATTGCATAAGAAAATTCGACATGATTCAGTTTGTAAAACTTTGTAAGAAATGAAAATGTTGTCTTTATTGATGGAGGTTAGAGGTTGGGTTGGGACTTGCAAAGGAGGTTATGAAAAAAAATATATGTCTTCAATCCATGAGCACTAATGATCCAAGCCATAAAGGAGAAAAACATTTGCTTTGAATCGTTACCATGACGGCATAGTTAGGATAATATAGGCTGAGGTTAACATACTTGTGAATGGTGTAATTGAAGATGGTGGATGGCATTCCTTTCCCCATTGATGTCATCACACACTCTATCATGATATTTTCTCTCCTCCTTCATTTTCAGGAGTAACTCAGTTTGATGGTTCCATTGTTCAAGAATTAGAAACTTGGATTGATTCTTACACTTCTGATCTCCCACCTTTGAAAAATTTCATTTTACCCGTAAGTAATTTGCAGATTTTTTCGATTCTATATCAGGAATAAAAATCCCTGATGTATGTATTTTTACAGTCAATCAATATTGATGAGAACTTCATTGGTTTCAATGACAGCAATACGTATAATAACATTCATTTCACAACATCATTGCCTGGAAATATGTCAACTTTCTCTGTCATAATGAAAGATGAAACAAGTCACGTTAAGTATAAACTAACAGAGAAGTTTTATGAACACTATTTCTTGCTCATTGGGAAAACTTTGCCAAGGATCCTTGAAACCCAGGAATTACTCTCGATAGGATTTAACCATTTGTTAAAAGTAATGGTGTAGAATCACAAATAAGATGTATATAACTGTTTCATATTTCAATTTTGATATTTCTCAGGGAGGAGGCAAATCAAGTGCATGTCTTCACATATCTAGGTCAATATGCAGAAGAGCTGAGAGAAGGTGAGTTCAACCACTCAGGCACTGGTATTTACTCTATGTAATTTCTACTTTATGGGCCTATCACCTAGGACCCTGGTATTCAAAGTGTGGCCTCGACCCTTTCCAGGGTCGTCAAATATTTTGGAGGATCAAAAAAAAAAATCTTTAACTTGAAAAATCTTTAATATAAAATTACTTCAAAATTGGCAAAATATAGCTTGGGCATACCTATATATCTCTAATATCACAAAAACCATTTCATTTCATAATTTGCTCTTCTATTATTAAACTAAAAAGGGAGGGGGGGGCGGGGGAGTTAACCCCAAATAACAAGAGCCTGTCTTTAAGCATCAAATCTGAAGACATAACCCTATTACAGTTTCAGATGTTCAATTTTCATTTAAGATAATCAAGACTTTTTTATATGTATTTGAAATACTGGTCCTCTTTGGTTTCAGTGTGATTCATTTCATTGAAATGTAAACATTCTATCTGGGACACACATTTGCCACAATTGTTAAGTTTACTCTTGAATCTGCAACTTTACAGTAAAAAGAGCTAGGGGGTTGTCCCTTAAACATCATTAAACGCAATCATGTGTTTGCTCAGCAATCTGTTCATCGCAAAGAAAACTGCTGTAAATTAGCGATGACCTACGACCTTCCTTTTAAACTTTGCTGATTGGTCGCACATACTACATAGGTAGAACTCTAATCTAACTTTCTTCTTTAATTTCCTTGCAGCATTATTGAGTCAGTGGTACAATACATCTAGCTGCTGTATATCATATAGCGGGTATTTAATATGTAATAGCTCCCTCACTTTCAGATAAACTGATGCCATTTCTACAGTTGAACAGATTTTGTTTTCCTATGCAGGATTTTCATCGGGCTGCTTATTTGCTATTGTGTTGTAAAACTAAAAGTTTTAGTACTGGTTTCACTAGCTGGACATAATGTCTGTCGTTGTAACAATTCATAACTTTAGTCTCTTATTTTCATATAAAATAAAGTAACCAGAACAAGTTTGTGAACTTTATCCCCTCAGAAATAGTACAGTGACTCAAGTCAATGACCCAATTTAAGTGAGGCAAATTACTGGTAATACCACAAGTTTTGTTCTCAGGCTCCCGCATGTAGACTACTGGACAGTAAGCCCTGTGCCTCTCCTTTAATTGATGGTGCCCAACCTTATATTACTGACCAGTGCCCCTCCTTAAATTGCTGGTGCCCACCTTAAATTACCGGTGCCCCTCCTAAAATTGCTGGTGCCCCTCATGAAATTGATGGTGCCCCACCTTAAATTACTGGTGCCCCTCCTTAAATTGATGGTACCACAACTTAAATTGCTGGTGCCCCACCTTAAATCACTGGTGCCCCTCCTTAAATTGATGGTGCCCCACCTTAAACTATGGTGCCCTTCCTTAAATTGATGGTGCCCCACCTTAACTTGCTGGTGCCCTTCCTTAAATTGCTGGTGCCCCTCGGTAAATTGCAGGTGCCCTGCCTCACGTTGCAGGTGCCCCTCCCTAAATTTCTGGTGCCCCTTCAACTCAGAATGCTTGGCTATGGGTCATTTCATTCAGCAATGGTTTGCAATGAACCGTACTGCGTATCTTGGATTTTCAACTTGCTGTATCTGAAACATCTCACGGCTACTAATTTTTACTACATTTATTATGAGGAGGTGGTAGATGGTGCACCCCCCCCCCCCTCCCCTCTCAATAGTGTTGGGTGCCCTGTTGGTGAGAGTCTCTCTCAGGTATATATAAACAATAGATCATTATCTCTCAGGTATATATAAACAATAGATCATTATGTATTTTGCACAAATTTGGGATAAACACTCATATATAAAATGTCATTTTTAATTGTCAACTGTGATAAGTTTGTAGTTTTCTATAAGTTATAATTTGTGTCAGCATGTGCTGTAACAGTACATATATACTGTACATCTAAAGAGGTTTATTTACTGGTGTGATGGTCATGTTTATGCAAAAGTTCATTCCAGCTAGAAGAATCGTTTAATACTGAAAGCTAAAGTTTGTTAATCATATTTACAGAGACTGTTGCAATGCCTATTATGTCACTGAAAAACACAGAAATTCAATACATCCAATCTTCTTATGACTTTTAGGGTTAAAATATCAGAAATTTGAGTTAAAACAACTGGTTGATAAGTTGATTCGTGACCTGTCCAGTGAGAGTTAGGCTTGTATAATTTACCCTATTATTCACTATATGCCAGTGAGTCTACTCCAGAGACTGACACATATACAATAGGCTTGACCCTCTCTGAAATTTGAGATCATAACGGTAATGGGCTCAAATTTTCTGATTTCCAGAAATTTAACTTTAATCCAGCATTGATTTAAACAATTTAGGACAAGTGTCCCTGGAGTGGCTACTGACCAGTAGAGAGCAAATATTGACCTAGTAATTTTCAAAAGTCTACGGCCTGTAAAATTTGAAACCTATCAACTAATAAAGCGTTTTCATTTTAGTGTCCCACATTAACTACCAAAACAAATGGTATATGGCATTGTAACGCCAATGCTGGTATATGGGATGTTGAAGGGGAATGGTGGCCGGGGAGGGGGCTATGGGACATGTTAAGGAGTGATATCTTTCCTTTCATTACTCAAGTTAGATTTTGATTAAATCAGTGTGATAGTATTTTACTGGTATCATTTCTTCTGTTTTCTCATTGAAAAATACCTTTTCAGCTACACAGGCCTAACACTGCTTCTTGCTCTGTCAATCCTTGCCCTAGCATACGAAAGAGCTGGTAATTCAGTTTAAAGAATTGTATCAAGAAATTAAAGAAAAACATTTTTGTTTAAATTAGAGTTAATGAAGTACCTGGAGTCTTGAAAAGTACTGGTTATAACAAGTCTCTGTATGCAAATGGTACCTATCACCCATTTATCATTATATAGATGCATGTTCTATATGTCATGTTCTACATAACTGACAAACCCTGTGAAGTAATGTTCTGAGGTTAGAGATGTCAGTCATAATTTAAGGCCCAAGAGAGAGAGAGGAAAATATATCACAAAACATAGTTCATGGCATGGTTCCCATGGGAATAGCATGGAGTCTGGATTTATTTTAGCATGGCATGTAAAAAATATAATATAATACCAAATTATCTTAAAACGGTTTCCCTTTTGTATTTGATGTTTTAATGAACATTTACAGTGTGGTAGGCTTGCACGAAAAAAAAATGGTTTTGAAAAAAGAAAGATCTTGTAAAGTATGTTTAATACTAAATTAAAAGGTACAGTCAGTTGGTTTATTTCGGAGACATGTATGATAAAACTTCTTTATTTTCATTTTGAATAGATGGGCGGGAAGAGGTGGGGGGGGGGGGGAGGGAGGTTTTACGGTGAAAATTGTTCTTGGAACTACCTTGTGAAGATCTATAGAGCAATTTCCACAAAACTCCCTCGGATTGGGTGCAGTCATGAGGGTTGCATTATTTGGAAAAATGGAGATTATGGACACAATATCATTATCCGATGGTAATTATTGTGGATCCTTGACTTATTTCGTATAGGTTGACACTCTGCCTAAATATGTGCAAGAAAGTGTGTTAACTGAAATAAAGACGTAAGACAGTTGATTCTATAACAATATCCCAGCTTCAAAGTCAAACTTTTCATTGTTCTTTGTTCAAACTCCCAAATGTAAGTTTGTCAGTATCTACTGCAAAAGTATAAACAGACTTCTTCATCAACTGAGGCAGCCATTTGCATTGATTTTCATACGGTGATGTTATTTTTGTATTAAAAAATTCCCGTAAACAGTGCAGTATTGAAATAATGAAGAAACGAGTGCAAATTTGAAGAATTTACCAAATGACCCTTTTATATTTTGGTGTGATCAGTAATAATAATACGATGAAAATGTATCTTAGGCTAAGGAAAGGCCCAGATTTGCTGCGCTCTCGTCGAAGTAAAGATGTCCCTGGAATTGTCCCCAGTCACCTTAGTCTTGAGAAACTTGACTGTAGTCACATTTCTGTTTGCCCTAGTTACCATAAGGATGCCAGTGAGTGTCGCCCAAAGGAAAACATCAAGATTAGGCTACAGTGTTCCTTTAAGACCTTTAAAAGTGACTATTGACTTATAAATTATAAATCCTTTTTTCCTTAATTTAATTTTTTTCAAAAAGAAAATGAAACAATAAACATTGATCTTGTCAGGAATGTCATGACTACACCCTCAAGCCCAGGTATAAATTATGTCCAAAAAC
Source organism: Apostichopus californicus (assembly GCA_020650975.1). NCBI lineage: Eukaryota > Metazoa > Echinodermata > Holothuroidea > Aspidochirotida > Stichopodidae > Apostichopus > Apostichopus californicus. The sequence continues at coordinate 54,999 of JAIPMN010005815.1, forward strand.
CTAATGGATTCTTTCCCTGGTTATCTGTAAATGTAATTTAGTTCCAGCAAAATACTCAGGGGAAATGTCAAAGTTGTTCTTTTTCCTATTAAATCATGCCAAAGGGGGAGTGGGGGGGGGGGAGATGGTGCTAATATCAGGGGGGAGTTTAAAACTTGTACTGTAGTATTGTATATATCTTTAGTAATGTGTTTACTCAGGATAAAAATACCTTATACCACCCTACCACTTAGTCAGAGGGTCCAGGGTAACCCTCTTGGCACTTAACACCACCTGTGTGGTCCATATATCAAAATGCCAGATTTCATAATTGGAAAAATCTGGAAAATAAACAAATTGTGCAAAAGGATATGTTTAAAACACGACATTTTTTACAGGTAGAGTTGTCCGTTTTTATGCACCAAGAAAAGAATGTATATATAAATATATATATGTTTCTGACAAGATTTATATTTGTTGAATTATTTTTCAGCAGGTGTTAGGAAAAATAAAGGTATATTATGGCTGTTTATTGTCGTTGATTGCGATAAAATAAGGCAGCCTGCAGTTTCAGCAAGCAGTAATGCATCCACAGATCTCTTGAAGGGGGGTATAGTTTCCACTATTTGTCATAAGTGACCTCCAGGGAAAGGTGGTAACAGGCACCCCTCACTTCTGTAGGAAAGACCTCTGTGGACTTCTTCATTCAAAATGTATGAAGAGGCGAGAGAAGTTTATGATCTCATCTCAAAGAGGATAATTCATACTTAACAGTATTTATTTTAAACTTTGCAGACTTGGTTCCATTAGTAATATTGTACAGTAGCTTCTCTTGCCATCAAATGCACTTGAACAGAACCTCTATTGGTGGTTTCATTTTTAGGTTAAGTTTCTTGTTTTTGCAAAAAGAAAAAAAATCATTAATATACACCTACCACATGCTCTATATTCCCTAGCCGAGTCTCTCGAGACCCCCAATACTTGAAGGGGGGTGAAGGGGGGGGTACCAATAATTTTTACAGTACTGTTTATGCAGAGAGTTTGACACTTAACATTGGACTACTGCCTTCCTACCTCGTCAGGGTTCCTGATTCAGATCTGATCAGAGGGAGATGGGGGGTGGGGTGGGAGGAGGTTCTTGGGGGATGGTACAATTTTTGGGGGCAGTGGAACATGTGACTCTAATTTCAGGGACCAAACTTCAAAAACAAAATGAACTCCAGTGCTACAAATTTCTGTTTCTGGGTACTTTTTATTTATTACACAGAAGATTAATGTTTCAAGGAAAAGTGGCAATTTGAAATAGTAGAGTACCTGCTTATTACAAACACATAAAAATAACAATTGGACACATTCTGAAGTACAAAATTGACAAAATACCTTCCTTTTAATTCAATATCAAGAACGACACTTCTTATTCTAATATTACAAGAAACACTTTTCATAAAAGGAGGTTACACAGAGGTGGGATGCACTTGTCCCTGCATACCCTCTCTCAATCACCCACCCCCCTCCCCCTTCCCCTCTCTCCCCAGCTCCTCTGACCCTGATCAGAGAGACATAAACATTTTTAACCACTTAATATAAACTTGTATGAAATATGCAAAAAAAAAGTTTGTGACCTCTTGGCATTACCCTGTAAACATGTGACTTGTGTCCCCCCATACCAACCCAGCTGCCTAACAAGTAGTCCGATATTAAAGTCAATAAAATACTGCCTAATTGTTTTCACATTGGCGTCCTGGACCCTTGGGATCAATCGAGAATACTAATAAGTTATTTACTAGTCCTGTCATTGGTGATAATGCACCATCAAAAATTATAGTTTATATTAGTTCCAAGCGATTAAAGATATCAGAATTCTCCGAATACCAGGGATTCTTAGTACCAGCTGAGAGATTACTCCCAGCAAAATTTTCTGGTCTATTATTAGGTCAAAGACTTACCATCTGGTTTTTGACCTCCTTTTTTCTGACTTGAGCACTAAGGGATGACCAAGATTATACCAACAAAATCTGCTAAAGTGTAGGAAATGCCAGTTCACTCTATGCAAGCTTTTAGCCAGAGCTGGAAGTGAAGAGAGGTGGTGAAACACATTGTCAACTGGGCCAGTCATCTTCTGTGGCCAAGGGAAAGGGGAAATTGTGTATTTTTCTACATTTGTCATGAGCTAAATATTATTTTCATTGCTCAATTTCTGGGAAGAAACAGAAAAATGCTCAAGCTTTCCCTAATCCTCTTTTTGGGTAATTGTTGGGAATTTTACCTAAACCATGGCAACCATGGCTTTAGCCAATAGACAGCTGGACCATGAAGAGAACATGTAACAAAAACTTGGAATTTGAAATTGGAGAAAGAAAATACACACGGCTAGACTTTATCCTGTGGTGCAGTCTTGACGCATCTCTTACCAGCTGAGGTAACATTTTAAGAAGGTGCATCGAGAGGCAGGGGCGGACAATCATCATTTTTTAAGGGGGGAGGGGGGGAGGAGGGGTGTAGATGGATTTGGAGACCGACTACTTTTTGGGGGACCGAGTGCAGTGACTCGCCAAGCATGGTTGTGAAATATAAACCAACGAAGGGGCAGGTGTGTTTCAGAAGCAGATAGCTTATTGTTATGACAATATTACCATAAATCTTGGAAATGTGTAAGCGATGGAGAAACAGAGAGAACAGTGTAGTTTTTGTCTTCTTCATTTTTGCTTGATTACTCTCACAGTAATGGGTAATTGGGTATATTTCATGGGTGTAGGTTCATGCTGTTTGGCTTTCAATACTGTACACAACATGCTGATAGGAAGTGAAGGTTGATTCCATAGTTGCCACCATATTACACATAGCACTCTCATTAACAAAATGAAAAATTCACGGAGACGTGTCTGCCCCTAAGACCCCTCCTCTAGGCCACAACTTTTAAAGGCATTGAAGACTCGCCCCAAACAGCGTGCCGCCATCTCTAAAAAGTTAACTTTCCGTTGCTTGCAAGTGAAGTTTTTCTCTAGGCGCTACAAAATGCAGACAGTAATGAAACGTGATACCTTGTTATCTTTAGCAGCCTGGACCTCGCTGTATCGTTTGTACACTGTGATGTGGGTATTGACTACAACTACAGCTGTATGTACTGACTGTACACTAGTGTCTAATTACCGACGGTATAAAGCTGTTTGTGTATTTTCTGGGATCGATGGTGGTGTCTTACACTTCTGTTACACCTCATTCGTAACTAGGTCAGATTACCCGCATTAGATGTTCTTTTTGTGCGAGTCTTCACACCCTTTAACACACACTCTAGGTCCAGTTTCCGGCTTAAGCTGTTACAAATACAAATCATTTTCACTTCCTTGGTGTATACTGCAGATGCCTGTTATCATTTTATTTTTCCTTTTTGTCTTTCTTTCTGACAGGATTTCACCACTGATCAGAGATGATGAAATTGACCCAGAAGTAGGAAAGTTTTTGAACAGGTAAAAGACAGTTTAGCCCTTAGTGAACCAGTGAACATTGGAAAATGATGTAATTACATCATAGGCACTGTGTCCAGTTTTGTAATTTACAACCAATTTAAAGAAAAGGCAGAACTTTAACAGTAGTATTTCTGTTTAATGGTAAATTTACGCATTGTTTAGCAAAGGGTAGGTGCAGTGCTCAATAGCTAGATACAAATAGCTTTATCCTCATTGCCGATATATGTATTTCTCGAAATGTTATAAATAATGCAAAAAGCAAGAAATAAATGGTCAATGGTTTCGTGTCTATTTCTATTAGCAGGATTTGTCACAAGTCACGAAATACGGAAGTATGTGAAATATGTGAAGTCATAATTTAATAATATTCATAGGATAGGTTTGTCAGTCGTTTAATTATTCTACTACACAATCTGTACCTCAGTACCTTTTGTTTACTGGGTTGCCTAGTGACCAGCAAGAAGGGTGAATCAAATGTAACAAATTATGAACTCAAGCCCCTACAAACAGAATAGTTGTCAGATGAGCAGCTGCTTTGTATTAAAACTTGATTTTCCAAGTAAAGAAAGTTCTTGCAAATATATCATGCCTTTGGCATTTTTTGTTCATAAGACATTGGCTGTTAAGAAAACTTTCCAATTGTAAAAAAATAGTTATAATTCAACTTAATGAAAATAGCCATATGATTTTGATTAATTACTATATGTATTTATATTTAAATCCCATAACAATATGACTGGTCAGCTTTCTTTCAAATTTAAAACAAGAAGAGCCGAACATTTTGAAAATGTCTGATTTGCTGTTTACTTGTGATTTTAATACCGATATGTATAATTCCAAAAGTTACGTTTGTCGCAAAATTTTTGGTAAACTTGAATGTATTTGTTAAAAATTCCCTCATTAATATTTCATTTAAGGAAATATTAGAGAATGCCTAGCTTGGGTATCTTGTAATCATAGTAACAGATTTGGTAGAATATCTTCAAACTGATGACCTAATGAGTAAAGCATTTTGCAGCAATCAGTAATAGAATGAAATTTAAAAGTTTTTATAAACCAGTTCTTCCTCGGTCCTCTACCCAACAAATCCAGCTTGTTTGTTTTTAAGATTGTATTTATTCCCGTGTGTCATCTCCCGTCTACAGGTTGAGCGATTACTTATTCACTGTAGCAAGATATGCGGCTCATAAGGAAGGCCGGGACGAAACTATTTATCGGAGAGTCAGAAGGAGAAGAGATGCAGAGACATGAAGATTTAATAGGATTGGATTTATCAAAGAGAAAGATGAACCCGAAGGACTGAATGTTTGGTCATCTCATGATGTTAGATGACTAAAGTAATATTCTAGGGTTAGATGAACCGGTGACAACAATAAGAAGCCTGGTACAAAGAGAAGAAATGTTTATTCTTATAGCAAACAATTGGCACCCTATAGTAAACAAACTACAAATAGCTACCAATTTTCGCTTGGTACTCAAGATCGCTCATCTACATTAAATATGAACATACATTAATGTGAGTCATTTATCTCCATTGTTTCTGTGTCTCTGTGATAGGATGTGAGAAGTGAAAGTGCAAAAAAGGTAGGGAGGTATCATGTATGTTGCGGTGCTGAAGGGTGGCTATATATGTATATTTATGGCATCAGTTGTGAACATTAAAATCTAACTCGGATGTATCATGCACCAATCAAAGTAACCGGTCAAAACAACCAGAGGTGTCAAGGTCGAGGTCAGGCCCTTGGGAAAACTGTGTTACCGGACCCCCTGTTTGCACTTTATGAACATGAGATTCTTTATCCAATATTTCCCCAACCTCTTCCATGTGTTCCTGGGTCCCCTAATTGACCACAGACCCCAGGCAACTCCTCTGACCCTCCCCAACATCCTTCTCTCCTAATGCTTTTTTCAAACCTACCTTAGGGATAGCCTCCATCCCCAAGGGCGTAGGAACCGGGGGGATGGGGGCGCCAGCCCCCCAGTGAAAAATATGGGGGGCGGAAGTATCATTCGCCCCGCCCC
>JAIPMN010005816.1:0-11594 GCA_020650975.1 Apostichopus californicus
TGGCTTATATATGAAAGTAACGCCTTAGTAATACATATTCATATCACCCGACTATCGATGATACACTGTTTGACCCGCGAAGCTCGAATGCACAGCCGTCTGCTGAAAAACAACGTTCTGGCACGGACTTAGTTACAAGTTATTTTACTTGTATTCTATGAAAACTGGACTGGGACAACATTTTATATCTTTTATGTAATAACAATTTTTGATGTCACTTCTTAACATGTAAATGCTACAAGGCAAACGTCATCAATTCGGTTATTTGCCATCAGTGTAACGGTCTTTACCTTAGCCTTAGGTAAGCTAGGCTGTCGCTGAGTGAAACTGTATGTCGTTTACGTTTAAATAAAATAACCCAGGTTATTATACACATAATGATTGGTTATGAGTGTAATAGTGCAAATATTTCATGAGTTGAAAGATGGAACAAATTACATCTTTCAACGAATGAAATATTTGCACTATTGCACGAATGGAAACCATTCATTATTTGTTTTATACAACACCTTCAAATTTGGATATATTTGGATGTAAAATGCACTCATGCAACAGATTGTTTTGTATAGACAGGTTTTTCTGCTCTCTTACCATTGAAAAAAGTGCTATCAAAAAAGTATAACGCATGGTTCTATTTCATAGCGTGCAATAGAGCGGATTTTGCATGCAATCGACGAGCAATTGACCAATCAAATGGCCGGAATATAATTAGGTGTTGTATAAACTACATTAACTACCCTTACGACGGCTTGGCTAGTACTAATAGTAGGCAAGTGTGTTGTAGACCTAGCACAGTAGCCTAGACCTCAAATATGGTTTATGCTAGCACCCTTCACTCTCCAGTCCTAGACCCTAAATTAAATATAGAAATTCCCAAAAGGCTATGCCTAGTTCAACCGTGTAAATCATTACCACTGGTTCTAGGTCTAGGCTATTCACTTTGCATGGGTCGGCCTAACATTTAAGAAAAATGGTTCTGGCTGGGTTAGGACTAGAAGTAGTGGGAGTTTGTGGCTATGGGTTAAGCCTAGGCAATGGGTTATAATATGGTAATAATTGCTGTATATTGTGTAGGCCTTTGTCCACAGCTGCAGATTCACAAAGATGGTTAATTAAGCAAACACAAAGCTTCATATTTATCAATCAATTTTATTTTCACACCTTCTCATACATATGAAAATTTTTCATTGTGGGACAGCATCTGTGAAACTGAATGTTGGCACATTGATAAAGCATATAACAAAGAACTTTTATGCAAAAAATTGTGATGGTAGTCTCTCTCTAAATGGAACTACTTCTTTCTGCAGTTGGAGAAAATGTCAAATTTTGGCTGAAATTGCTGATATTCGTTATGTACATCTGCGTCGGCAAAGGTAACAATATTTGATGTCTGAAATTGCAGATATTGTGGAAGACATGTGACCACTCTTCTAGTTTAGCTAATTTTGAGGAAAATTTACGGTCTCAATTTTTTCATATTAAACAAGTAATTTAAAATGGCAGAAAATGAGATAGGGGCCTTTTACGGCCCTACTTTGAGTGTACTCTATATTCACAAACAAAGGCATGTTTGAGATTTAATTTGCATAGGATCCTTGTTCAGTGCCAGTTGTACAGGAAAAGTGCCCAAAGAAGGTCAAGCGGGTAGTACGTTTTACGAACAGCGCACTTAAACTTAAGAAATCTTACTTCTGGCCCTATTTGGGGGTCCAATTTGGGCCTGTGCGTTAATTTCAATTTTTCTTTAAACACCATATTCCAGGAGTGTATTAACCTTATTTTTAAAAACTCAAGTCAAAAGTATGTGTTTTAATTTTTATCTACTCAAATTTACGACTTGAAACTGCGAAAATCACAAATTTTCAAATGAGAGCATAAGGACTCCCAATAAGTGCCTTATCTGGGTCATAAGCCCAAAGATGGCCGAGAACAGCGCCCTCAAAAATCACAATTTACCAATGTTTTGGGCTATTTTGTACATATACGCCACTTTAAGCTGCTCATCGGAGCATTAATAAATTAATAAATTGTCAGAAAGATGTTTTAACTTATTCTTTGCATCATAACTATACATGTCTTACTAGTTTTGTATTGATAACCAAGAAAAACCCTTTTAATTATGACCAACTCTGACTTTGAAATGCCCATGTCGATTTAAACTGGTATGTGTCGAATTAAATTGGTATATGTCGACTTAAAATGACATATACCGATTTATTTTGACGTATCATCGATTTTAAACTAGTATATGTCGATTTAAATCGACATATATACCGATTTAACTTGACATATCATCGATTTAAACTGGTATATGTCGATTTAAATTGGTATATGTCGATTTAAATTGGTATATGTCGATTTAAATCGATGATATGTCGAATTAAACTGGTATATGTCGATTTAAATCGGTAGAAGTCAATTTAATTTGCTGGAAACTGGTATAAGTCCAAGGAAATTGGTATATGTCGATTTAAATCGGTATAAGTCGATTCCCCACGATTTGAGACTGATGGCCCGCCATAGTGTTCTACCTCTTGCGTAACTTTCTTGCGTAACTTTCTTGCCTTAACCACAAATCCACGCCACTTGCTTTAGAATCTACAGACACGAATTGTCTATTTGAACACCTACGGTGACACGGCCAAAGTGGTTCAAAAGTATTTTGATTTGGTTTTTATATTTAGTCGAGACAATTAATCTTTCTTATCAATCGTTTAACATGATAACAGGAGGAGCTTATCGCGGGTAAACTGGATAGCATATCGAACAGCATTAGTACAGACTCGCGTGAGGGAATTGCGATACCGTTACACGGCAGATTAGCGCACCTTCCCCGGCTACATTTTTCTCCCGTTGTGGTTGTGGTGAATCAAAAGCACGGAAAATACAATCCTTTATGTGGAAAGTAATAATCGGTTCCAAATAATCGGTAGCGCAATGGATTTTGCCGATGCCGATTATTTACCGATTGTCTGATAATCGGCCCGATGCCGATTGTCTAACCGATTATGGGTCGAACACTAATCTTTAATTATTGTAATTGTGTTTGAAAATTGCTTGTTTACTTAAACTTTGAGAAATTCATTATCAGATTTAGTGGTTAGAGACTTACTTTCGACACTTGTCCAAATTTGATCACTAAACATGTTCTAGTTTGAGGCTTGATTTCTGTCAATTATCGTTCAGTGTGAATGCATCACATGTCAGTCACATGATTAATGTTTTATTTACTTATTGTATCTCCAATAACTCATTTTCTGAAAATATTCACATTGCCATATTAATGATATAAGTTCTTTGCATGCATGAAAAGTCAGCAAAGAATTAAAGGTACATACACTGTTCATTTTGACATATTTCTAGGAACTTTTGGATTTGGTTTGAGCTTTTAAATATCTCTACCTTGTTGCATATTTCCTTGGATTTCAGTTTCATTCAGTATTTTACTAATAACCTGATATGAAAATCCTTTTGAATGTATTGACATATTTCATGTTGCATCATATTTATAGATTTTTTCCTATTTTGTTTTACAGTAAACACCGTTTCACACTGAACATTGCTGTTTGCTCCACCGCCCTTTATTTTTATTCTTATGCTAATACTCACATTGATTTCTTTGAAATCACTGGCCATTAAACCCAGTGATATTCTGGAATCACAATAGAGAGACGAAAGATAAATTTTGCTTGTTTGTTTCATTCTGTTCGAGTCTCCACATCACCAACTCTGTAACTGAATGACATACATTAATGTTGGAGTGACTCAAACTCGGGACCTCATGCTCGAAAGGCACCGGCGTTAACCACTGAGCTAACCTTCCTTATGGTTATTGATAACCCTCTCATGATGTTGATGTTATATAAAAGAACCGCATGCACATTTATTGATGTATCCCTAATTGATTTTGTTGTTTAAAACCTTATGTCTGCCATGGTCATTTTTCTTCAACTTGGCTGCAGTGAATTAAAACTGCTAGTCTTAGCCATTCTTAATGCACTTTCCATTATTTTGACTGATGTGACAGTCCAGTTCAGTTGCAATGTGCAAAATAAACAGTGTGTAGCAAGCTTAAAGGCAATGGCAATCAAGTTATACATCACATTTGCTATTTCTGAAGTTTGTTGCTGGTCGTCCTTCATAATGTTCCACTTCTTTTCATATGAATCTGTATACTTTATTTTGGGTTCCAGACTTTTACCATCACAATGAATGAATGCCAGTGTTAGGAAACCTGTTAGACTGGAAGGTTGCAGTTTGTTCAGAGGTACGTTCGAAGGATCTTTACTATCTGGTATCTGATGATAATTAGTGTTTCTTGTGGTAATTACTGTTTATGAACTGGGACTGACACAATCTGACCATTCAGTTGCTGGGTGTGGCTGTATACTAGGTATCAACAGGATTTAAAGTGTATATGTAATTTCCAGCTGATACACATTTTCCCGAGTGACTGTACATAGCTGCTACTCCTGTGAATGGCACTTGGCCTATTTTACTGATGGATACGTCTTGTCCCCAAGTTCCTGTTAATGTTACAAAAAGCCAACCATACTTGGATGAGTAGGACAGTGTAAATACATGTAGGTGGCAGTGGATTAGATGAAAATGTCATGCATATAATGATATGAAAACAATAACACAGACCATATTTTACTACCACACATAATTTTATAACACTCAATCTAATTAGAGTAGTAGTGATCTGCATGACTTGAACATTTTAAATGAAAATACTAGGGGCCGAAAACTGTATCACTGTCAGCTGATATATATGTATGTCATTAAAAAAAATTTCCTTGGATAAACGTTTGTGGACTAAAAGAGCAAAGAATGTATCAGCTGTCTTTACTTTCTACTTGAGAAACTGTCCTGGTCAATAGCCTAATTTAAACTTACAATCTCTTTTGAGAAAGTGTTCACTTATTACACTAAGGAAATGCTATATATATTTCCTCAGGACTTGTTGTTTTGATTCTCTGCATCTGTTTGCAACTACAGTATATGATTTCCTTCAGTTTTATGTATTAGTGACCCTAATTGTCCCACAGTATTTCAGAATGACGTTTCCAAGTGTCATGTCTGTGGAGATGTGTATCTATCAGCAGCAGTGTTGTATTGGCATTATCGATGCCATCATCTCCATCCTCCACCAGTTGCAAGCTACAGTATTCGATTGGTATAGCCACATTTTACATGTGTTACTTGAGGTGAAGTTTGTATACACTGTACAGTACGCTGACTGCATCGTTACGAAGCAGGGATGTAGGGGTATTGACAATCCTTTAAATGAAGGGTTTTGCTGGAAAAGAACAAAAGAAAAAGCCAAACCATGTGAGAACCTCTATCACTTGTTTGGCAGATCCTCACTCTGAGTTAATCAGAGGGGTTACTGAACTCTTCCTGAATATCACACTCATAACTAGACTAGATCACATAATAGGGACTAGGGCAAGTTGAAATTAATTACAGGGTGATTGTTCTATTATTACATAACAGTATGGACACTGTATGTGCAGTATGTATGTATGTATGTAGATACGTATGTATATGTGTGTATGCATGTGTGCAAGTCACATGTCGTGAAGCAGTCTTTCAAAAGTTGCTGAGCAATTTTCAATGTGAGATATATTTTTCTTTAACAGCATCGACTGTTGTCAGAGAAGATGACTTCAGCAGCATAGAAGTCAATCCACGTCAACGAGATGTAGCTTGTGCAGTTTCCATTCAGCACCAGGTACAGGAAACATGTGAGAAGTAATTTACAAAAGAAATCAAACCTACACTTTAATGGTGTTACCTGTATGTTATGTAAAATTCCTCATACAGATCTGCCTAGTAAATCATCAGAAAGTTTCCATCATTTCCAATGGTTTCATATGTGATAAAAACATCACAGAGAAAATTTGATTTTAAGAAGCATTATAGTAACTTCTGGAAAGAGAAAGGCTATTTCAACTTCTCATCATTAACAACTCAGAAGACAAGAAATCGCTTCATGAAGAGAAGAGACACGCTGAGGAAGTTCTGGAGAGAGGAAACCCAAGGGAAAGGAAGGTGAAGAAAGTGAAAGTTCAGCAAAGACGGACTTAGTGTATGATGCCAATGAAGTCAGCAGTAGCAGGAATACACAAGATAGAGTCACCTGTGAAATGTGTTCGATGACTTTGCAAAAATGCAGTCTAAAGAGGCATATTGAACAACACCATGGAGAAGATACAAAGGCATATGGAATATGTGTGGACAGTGAAAATGGAATTTACATGGTAAGAAAAGACAACAATGGGGTGAACTTCCCTTGTCATGTGAAAAAGAAAGTCTGTGATGCAGTTACGAAAGAAGTGTTTTGTGAAATTGCAGAAATTGCTAGTCGATCTGGATACCGACTGCAGACATTTGCAGATTGCTTCCAAATGTGCATCTGAACCTAATGGTGTACTACTGGAAGATGAAATTATACATTCCCTGTCTAGTGAGGGAGAGCACAAGTTAAACTCTGATTCAAGTATAAAGGGGGCAAAAAAATAACACATAGGGTATTTAACATAATCTACAATAAATAAACAAGTCCATTACAGTCATAAGTTATCGCTATTTTTGTAAAAAAAAAAAGTATTAAATTTGGTCAAAAATCGAATTTAAAAACATTCCACAATCAATCGCGTTAGTGAACTACCCTGAGGTGGAACTGGCTGAAATTAATACATAGGGTACTTAACATAAATAACCAGGTCTATTAGACTCATAAGTTATCGATATGTCATTCTAAACTTCGATCGAAAGTCGATACTATAAAAGTTCCGCACTCAATCGTGTTACTGAGCTGCTACCCTAAGGTGGAGCCGAGTTTTAACCTCGAAAATCATCATTATTGTCCATAAACGTGACTGATATAAATACAAAGTGTTTTCAAGAAACTCTGGAATAAATACCTAGTACTTTTTATAGAGTTTTTACCTTTTTGTAGAAAGAAACACCAATTAAGATTTCGATTATATCAAAGTCCATATGAAGCTTCCGTATCACTTTTATCCGCTAGGTGGAGCTTATTTTGGTGGGCGCAACCCCTGATGCAACTGATTTACATGTTATTATCTACCATGAGGTGGAGAAGTTCACAGCTGCAACACCTGTGGCAGTTTTCGTCACTTACAGACCTCTTTACTCAGTAGTAAACAGTTTTCGTACGCTGCTGCTGTGGGGCCTGCAGGGTTATAAAATTGCTTTAATTGGCCAAATTTGTGCACTACATGTAATTTCCATGTATGCTCTTCAACATGCAAGCCACAAAAACCAGATCCTGATTGATAACATATCAAAAAAGATGTTCTCCTGCTACTTTTTGGCACTTTTTCTGAGATAGGGAAACACTCGGCCGGAGTGATATAGACTCTATTATACAACACCTAATTATATTCCGGCCATTTGATTGGTCAATTGCTCGTCGATTGCATGCAATATCCGCTCTATTGCACGCTATGAAATAGAACCGTGCAATATACTTTTTGAATACCCCTTTTTTCAATGGTATAAGAGAGCAGAGAAACCTGTCTGTTCAAAACAATCTGTTGCATGAGTTCATTTTACATCCAATTATATCCAAATTTGAAGGTGGTGTATAAAACAAATAATGAATGGTTTCCATTCGTGCAATAGTGCAAATATTTCATTCGTTGAAAGATGTAATTTGTTCCATTCAACTCGGCTGCGCCTCGTTGAATGGAACATTCCATCTTTCAACTCATGAAATATTTGCACTATTGCACTCATAACCATTCATTATTTGTATAATATGACTAGGAGTATGCATATGCCACGTTACAATCCATCAGAGTTCTCTGATCTGAAAACATTACCTACTTACGCTAGGCTTATAGGTAACTTGGAATCCTGATTGCAGACGACAAGCTTTTACCGGGTTCTCCAGTGCGAGTTCCTGGTACACCCAAAAAAGTAAGTGCGAGAAACGAACAACACCAACCTGTATAAAAATCTATTCCTAAGCTAGTGGCTACTGTAACTTAAGTTTGTAACGTTAGGCGTAAGTCGAAGGTCTATCACCAACTCGTCAAGTGAATGAATAACTATGTTCGAGAAACAGTTGGTCACTGGCAAGAAGTCAAGATGCCTATGACTAGGTCTAACAATCGTGTAACATTGTTAGGCTAAGAAATCTAAAGAATTAATTTTTGAGAACATTAACATTGTGCATCAAGGTCTCATTCAGACCAGGGATCAGAAAACTTATGTTCAAGGCTCCATAATCGTTGAGCGGGTATCCAATACTATGTACTTAGGAGTTGATATTGACGCCAAGTTAACCTTTACGAACCATATATCTAAAATGATGTCTAAGGTGTATTATATTGTATCAACGTTGGCATACATTACTCCTTATTTTCATTCTAATGTAAGAGATAAGGTTTTCAACTCATCAATTCTGCCAGTGATTGTGTATGTAGTCCTAACTGGTATCACCTTCTACTTGAAAAGGACAGAAAAGAATCAGAAGTTTCTTGAAATACTGCTCAAATATATTTAATCTAGACTATGAAAGCCTGGTTGGTAAAGTAAACACTGCTGCTAAAATGAATTCATAAGACTAGCTAAGAATATAAATAGTTCTAAAGATCACCCACTTCACTCCGAGTTGATCTCTCTGTGCAATAGAACCAACAAGTACAATCTACGAAATCCTACTATATTGGCAACTTTCAGAATTATGCTTTTTAAGAACTCATTTATCTACAGAGCAGCCATTTATATTCAAAATGGGTTCTTAGAATCTCTGTTATAATCCTTTTAATCTTTCAAACTTCTAATCCTCCATCTTATTTCTTATTTGTTCATGCTTTCATGATTGTACATTTTTACATCTTTTATGTATCATGATTATGTGTCCTATTTATAAATTTTATAATTTATACTGGAATAAAGAAATTGTAGTCCCCTGGTCAGGGCAGGCTGCAGGTGTAACTTACCAAGAAGGCCTCACAAGTCACATTAGGTCTACATGAAGGTTATGTAAAATTACTAAATATATGATTACCCAGCAAACACAAAACGTTATCATAACATTTTTAAAAGAGCCTCTAAAATATGTTTTTATAACGTTAAATGTGGTGTTATAAAACCGTCGGCATAACGTTTTTATGAGATATTAATGTTATATTAATGTTTTAACGAAAAAATGTTTTGAAATAATAGCCTGAAAACGTTTTCGTGACATATTTATTACACCACAAATAACGTTATCAAAACAAAAGACGACACGTTTTAATAACGTTTTAAAAACGTTTTTGTGTTTGCTGGGTAATCATGTAGACCTCAGTAGTGCTCCTTTTGCTTTGGCAATATTAATTTAGTGATTTTTCTTCATGACATAACGTTCAGCAAGGACAAAAAATCAAGTGAAAAATGTTTATGAATATATGACTCCTAATAAACACAAAATGGTACACTTCAGTCTGTGAACAGTGTGTACATAAATTGTGTATATTATTAATTTGCCCATATTGCATTGTGATGAGCATTGCAATGCTGAACAAATAATATGTAAATCTGTCAGTGAGATTACTTAACAAACTGAGAAAACCTAAAGTAAGCTGTATGAGCTATCAATAATATTGTTTCCATCTCAGTTTGGTTGAGACAATACCTGTGACAGTACCCCTCGCAGCTCGAAAGAGATTCTGATTATTATGACAGTGACTATATTCTGTTTTATTCTTTTTCTTTTTATACTTTATACTTTATACTTTATACTTATTCTTATACTTATTATACTTATTCTTTTTATACTTTTTATTCTTTAATTTCCTTTGCTTGTAGTATGGTCATGGTGAAGCCCCATATCTTGAGGCATAACACACTTAGCAGCACACTAATTGGTGTTATCCATAGAAGGGCCGGGTCTGAGGTAAGTAAAAGTATTTGCAGACTAAAATTGTCATACATTTATTAAACAAAGCGTTGTGACTCCTCTTTTGTAAGTGGAGGGAGAAAATCAACCCATGTCTTGGTATTAATGACAATAGTATGATGATGTCCCTATATCACACAAGTTAGAAATCAGACTTTTGACCGTTATTTCGCAATCATTAAACACTTGGCGAAAGCGGTGAAATGCATTGTGGGAGCTTAGCCCATCACTACATTTCAGTACACTGCAGCCTGGATATCGTCTGGAAATCCGTTTTAATACATATTCATAATGCAGCAATCGAATTGCTTCAAGCAAAACTTTGAAGAAAAGAAGTTGAATATTCATTAAATATCTGTTTGCGACGATGTCGGACTCACGATGGGGATGAAATTCGGAAATTTCTTTGCCTCGGCTTGAAAAATAAAAACGAAACGTGAGTAAAAACCTTTCATCTTTCGAATTGCACATTTTCCGTTTTCAAGAAGGTACTACCTCCATCGTCCGGTCGATGGTATAAAACAAGTTAAACAATGATTTGGGGCTAATTTCGGAGTTGTTCCAGCATTCTGCGTTGAGATAAAGTGACATTTATAAGGTTGCTCTTGATCACCGGCATCAACGTATCCTATCGTGGTTAATTGCATATGTACATGTATATGCACATTACCATAGTGTGTAGCCTATGGTTATAATTTTAAGTATTCTACAGTGCAGTGTATTAATATTACGGGACCGTGTGTATGATGTTAGCTTTCAAGACATTGTTTACGAATACAATGTCGTTTCCTTGAATTTTGGAGGACTTAAGCAGTAGGGTAGTGCTAGTACAACTACACAATACTAGGCCTATGCTGGTATTATTACTTATTAGTTTACTACTGACTTCTGCCACTGGTGGTTGTCAGCACTGGCAATACCTTCATGCCCAGTACATATAATAGTACTTAAAAATTAAATAAGCTAATATTAAAAAGGTACTGCCTTGGTCGGCTCTGGTTAGTACTAAGTAGTTTTACCCTTGTGTGATTTTGTCTGGTGTACCTAGATACATAGGCCCACCTGCTAATTCTGGATAAAGTCACTGTAGGCTACATCACAGGTTGGTCGAGTCAGTGACGAGTGAACATTGGTTCTCTACTTTGTCCAAAGGATAAGGCAAAGGATAAGTCTGCACTGAATTTTCATAACGCATTTTGGTAGTAATCTTTTGTGTGTGAATTCATATTGCAGTTAACTCTTTTGGTTTTGGTTTTGCATGTGCCTATTTCACTTTGTTACGAAGTTCTTCACCCTGTACTGCTGTATGTTTGTGTCATTTTCAGAGAGAAAATTTACAAGTTCCACTTCAATGTGTTATGTAATATGGGCTTGTTGCAAGTAATCTCTGCCTGTTGCATTTAAAAGCAATGTGAAGTCATTCGTCATGTGACGTTATATATTGTCTCCTATTATCCAACGTTCTGTTAACATTTATTTTTGTTTTCTTTCATTTTCAGGGCTCTTTCTGCATCTGCGGGTTGGATTCTCCTATGTGGGCACTTGGGATATAGTACATGCATCATATTTGAGCAAATTATAGCCTGCCATTACTTCAAGTTGCTTCCTTAATGTGTTTGTTTTTACAATATTCACAGTTTCAACAAATATGCAAAGTGTAAAATAAAAACCC
>JAIPMN010005817.1:0-16328 GCA_020650975.1 Apostichopus californicus
TATGGCTGTCTGGTGATGTTATTCCGGATGGCGCATGTTTACATTCTACTCAGCTTACTGGAGGAGAACTGATTTCTTTTACAAAGTAACTTGCCATGAAAATGACCACAACTGTTACGGCAGTCTGGTGGTGTTATTCTGGATGGCGCATGTTTACATTCTACTCAGCTTACTGGAGGAGAACTGATTTCTTTTACAAAGTAACTTGCCATGAAAATGACCACCAGTGTTATGGCTGTCTGGTGATGTTATTCCGGATGGCGCATGTTTACATTCTACTCAGCTTACTGGAGGAGAACTGATTTCTTTTACAAAGTAACTTGCCATGAAAATGACCACAAGTGTTACGGCAGTCTGGTGGTGTTATTCTGGATGGCGCATGTTTACATTCTACTCAGGGTACTGGAGGAGAACTGATTTCGTCTTCCCTTTACAAAGTAACTAGCCATGAAAATGACCACCAGTGTTACGGCAGTCTCGTGATGTTATTCCGTTCCGTTTTTACATTCTACTCAGCGTACTGGAGGAGCTCTGTACTCAGTAGTTTATAGAGCACCATGAAGGTTTGCCCTGATGTGACGATGGTGTGAGAGATAGGGCCTTCTTAAGAAACATATGTTTAACTTAGTATCGACCAACATGTGTTCGATATGATGATAAATATTAATGCTTTAAATTGAAATGCACTTTATTGTTTATTAGAGGTACAAATTCTAAAACATTTATAGAAGTTGAGAATGCCTCCATCAAAATTGATGAGCTGTGTATTGAGCATATAGAGAATGTCAGATGAAATGGGTGTGGGGATGGGAGAGTGGGATATGATGAAGTTCTGTAGGGTACGTCCGGCAAACACGGTCCTGTAAACTTATCGTTAAAATGTATCCCACATGTAACCTCATTTGTTACTTCCACAACATGTTTGTTTGTTTGCATTGGCAATATCTTTATCAGTTTACATTCTGGAACATAACTTTCAGAGCACTGAAGTTAACTTTAAATTTCATGTCATCATCATCATACTGGTTTTAGCCTTCGGTGTTTCATCTGTGGTATACATGTATCTCCCTGTTAAAATAATCTGCCCTTAAGGACTTTCTTGTCACTATAAAGAATGACCGATCCAGCATAGTTTTAAGGAATTACAACAACAAAAAAAGTCAAAAAAAGAAAGAAAAAGGAGGGGGGGGGGAGCATAAAGTGCAACTCCAAGTATGTAACTAGAGGAATTTATGTGGCTAACCACAAAAGAGCATGATTTACCATAAAAACATAAAAAGTTTGTTGGTAGTCGACAAGAGGCTATTATCACCTATTTTTTCCCTTCTCTTATTAGAGGCATATAACTGTCAGCAATATTTAAGTGAAACTGTTTGGATCATCTCGGAGGAGGAGTGTTAAATTTCTCGGCATTTGTGGTAAAGATGAGTTGACAGGATCCGTGAGACAGTTGTTTGATTTGGCGGCTCGTTGAAGTGCCCCTCTGATGGGGAACCCGCCTAGTTCTGCTCTTGATTCACTGAGCAGGCTCTCTGTGATTTCAACATTATGGCTGTCAGAAGTGATAACGCCATCATTATGTCTCTGTTTGAAGTGATGATAATTCCTTCAGGAGGTATGACAATTAATTATAAGGGGGTGGGGGTTACTGATAATAGAGGAAACCAGCTGGTTGGAGACATAGTAATATTTTCAGGTGACCTTTGACTCCATCCAGTTAAGGATCAGCAGACACATGTGTATAAGGATCCCTTAAAGAAAGGTGCAAGATATGGGAGGGATAGTAAAGAAAGAAGAATGTGAAGATATTCGTTGTGTTTTTGTTTGAAAATGATCGGTTAGGTCGTGTAATCTAACGAGATGATGAATCTCGGCTAGACGATTGAAATGATAGAACCCATCGCAGGTTCTTCCTGTCAGACTCGCTTCATCTGAGCTAGACATTGAGAGTTACTACCGTACATACCATTGGTAGCTTGCAGAATATGGCAGTGACAATCACAGGATTTCAACGTTGTGGGCAAGTGGGGGTGGGGGTAGTGGGGGAGCAGATTCTAAATTCCCTTGTATTGATTTAGGTAGGGGCACTTTTATGGAAGGTTGTCCTAGGCAAGGAGGAGTGGTTTTATTCTTCCCTGACGGAATGTAAAAAATTTGAAATTTTTACCCAGATTCATTGATGGAAGTGTGTTTCCAGTAAATAGTTGCAATTCTAGACGGTTCAAAATGTAGATTGCTGTTGCATAAATGAAAGATATTTGTGTGTAAGCCTCACACAGCAGATAGCTCTGAGTATGTTATCTCTCATATAACAACAATGAAAACTAACTGTCCATGTTCTGGATTTGGAATGGAACACACTACTAGCAAGGTTGGTTTTATGTTCAGTATGTATTAGCAAGCATAGACTCTAACCACGAATAGTGCCAGTTACTCAACCAGTTGTTCCACAGGCTAGGATCAGGCCTGACAAGAGGAGTAGTATGTAAAATTTGCAACTTTGTTTCAGAGCTATTATGAGTTACAGGGCTGCCCTGTCATAAAATGAGAAATCTTCATATTGTGTTTGTTCCTTGTAGTTTTTATTTTCATTTTTTTTTTGGCCCATGATGTTGCCTTTTATCATCTTTTATCTTCCTTGACTTTTTGTGCAATAATTTCTTATACAGAATATAAAATATTACATACTCCTTGCAAATGGTTGTTGCTTCAATTTACAATTTTCGTTCCCATCTTTATCTTGTTTGTTTTTTCTTTTCTTGTATTTTATAAGTCACATGATTTCTGTGGTCCCTTTTATAAAGGTCATCATCAAGTTTGAAAGGTGCCTAAATATGCCCACATCTCTAAGAAGTTTTTTTTATGCTTTCTGAAGGTTAACACCTTGAAGAGTACATGCAGGTATATATTGAAATAATAGGTGGCAGTATAATGTGCTCTTACTTTTGAACACAAGTGACCATTATTTCACGTTCTAGCATATTTGGCGACAATCCTGATGACCTCTGAAACCTGTCAAAGTTTCCTTCGACTGAAAGTGAGACTGTCCAAGGGAGGGGGTGGAGGGAGGGGGAAGTAGTGACTATAAAATTAGGGGTATCCTTAAATACACTCCTACTTAAAATCGTAGGGGCATTGGGGTGTTCAGTAGGTAATATGTAACGATCTGATTTATCCATTATTGGGGAGGCAGCTGCACCCCCCCCATCATACTCCCTACCCCTTCCTCTGTTTTCCCGTTGGTTCTTTCGGTGAGGTCCAGTTTAGAAAAATGCTTCAGTTTGGCCAAGATATACATGCTATGGTACACTTCTTCTAGCACTAAAGTCACTCAAGAAAGATCCTGAGCTCGAAAACCAAACAACTCGATGATCCACTCTCAACCCTAGTCCCGCTCTAGTCCCAGCTTATATCTTGACTGTAACCGTATGATTTATCTTACGGTGTTACGTCAATATGAGGTATCACGAATCCATTGGGAAGGGAACAGATAATTTAAATATGATCACGAGTCGATTGGAAAGGGAATGGATACAACACATATAAGACAAAAGGCAGAGAAGTTGTTTTAATTAATTAAACCTCATCAGAACAAAGATATGGAAGGATATAGATTAGCATACTTCCATGAAATGAGTCATCCTAGTTTTGGAAAAGTCGCCCAAGTTAGAACTAGGGCCACGAAATCCAAATAACTTGATCCACTGTCAACCTCAGTCACCTTTAAATACGTCTTGACTGTAACCGTGTGATCATGAAATGAGTGATATGACCTTCAACTATAGATTTCCTGTAAGTTTTAGCTAGTCAGATTATGACTATATAGTTTGTACCAGGGTTGCCAGTTTTTCTTTTCCACAACCGGTCAAATCGGTGAAAAAAACGACAAAATACGAATATTATGTTATTTTATGGATATGAATTTTGCAAGGGTTTGCAATTCGTTGCAATAGGGGGTGTGGTCTCTTAGATGAACATAAGGTAGTGAAACGTGGTAAAAAAAATCCCTTTTTTAAGGACGCTTTGGCCCAGATTTTCCAGTGAAATGAAAACGGCGTTTAAAACTCCAAACTGGTTACGCTGGAAACTTCGTGCACTCCTTATGCATTTTTTTCCCCTCGAAATAGATTCATACTATTTCATTGGTTTGCAAGAGGTGTCATATATTCACTAGGTAGGTGTCTTTAGGGACGATTATTCTAACGGTGGTATAATAGCTACAGGCTTATTAAAGATTTTCTAATCTCCTACGTCATCATGTATGCTGAATGGTCATCTAAGTACATAGCTTACACATGTAGGCCCTTACCTTATACGAAACGTGTATATGTTGCATATTCATTATACTATGTTATGTTAATTAAGTGTGCGCACCTGGTTGATCTCTCTATTGTTTTGTTAAATGCTTGAAATACTTTATACGGCCGCTTGCATTACAATCACATGTACACTTTCCTTGCGTTCGTTTAATGGTGAACCTGTATAAAATCAAACATGCAAGATAGCTGGGTTTGCAGGACAGCGATTCCTTGATCTGGATGCCGAAAAAATGTAAGTAAAATTCTTACTATTTTAAAACCATTAAACAAGACGACGACAGCCTCGACAGCCTCATTAAACATTAGAATGTTTGGAACGGGAATTATCGATACGAAGCAAATGTGTGTTGAAATGTTTCATATAGACATTTTGCTTGCATTGCAACCAAAATGCTTCAAAAAATCATCGAGAGTATAAATAACAAGTATCGTACAACAGAATTATAAAGTGAAAACTACCTCAAAGAGGGCGGGGTGGGGGAGAATAAAACAATCGCAGAAAAATACGCGAATTTCAAGCTCGGTAGTCGAGAGAAACTCAGCAAAGACAGTAGCCTCCTCGAGAGAAACTTTGCTAACAGAGTACTCGAGATAAGCTTAACGAATAACGTACTCGGGCAGAAACTAGTTGGGAGCAAGAGTACTTTAGATAAAGTTATGAATAGTGTACTCGGTAAGACACTGCGAACAGAGTACTCGAGGTAAGGTTAATGAATAGCGTACTCGGTAAGACAGTGCGAACAGAGTACTCGAGATAAAGTTAATGAACAGTGTACTCTGTAAGACACTTTGCGAATAGAGTACTCCAGATAAATCATTTAACGAATAAAGCTATAGTACTCGAGAAAAATTTCTTGCTTTTGGTCGATTTTTTTTTAGAAAAGTAAATGGAGCGCAACCGTCTCTCTTCTAATAAGGTAGAGGCTACCCGATTTATCTTTACTGTCATTCTGAACTTTACGATTTAAAGAAACCAGAAATGTAACCCAACCATCAGACTTTTATGAGGTATAGACCAAATCTGCCTTATATACTCACTGTTCAAATTTGCATGTCAACTTTGTCATTAAGTTTCTTCTATGTAAACGCATGCAGTCAGTTAGTTTTGTCATTGTAAACTTGTTCAAAGTCGATTTGAAGACTACACAAATTGTAACATAAACCACTATTTTAATGAGTTTAATAACCCGGTTTGTACCCACTGTTCCAAACTGACAAGTTCATTTTTTTCACAGTGTGAAGTCATTCCGTTGCTTGCTGTAAGTCGATTTCTAAAGGAACAGTTTGCCATCAAAAAAAAAGAAAATATATTTAATAAACGCCGAAGGCGTCGAGTAAGATGACAATATTATACATGAATTTCGATGAGTGATGTCATTTACTCGTCATCAAAATAATGAAGTGTATTTTCCATTATTATTATTTTTTATCTCCTTTGAGGCGAAATGCCACTCTTTCAATGTACCAGCCTCGAGGAGAGGTCGTTGTGTGCAAAGTAACTTGACCTAAAAGAAGAGGATCATGCCTTTACTGACGCCAGAGACTAGACAAACAAAATAACATTTCGTGGGACAGTCACCATTAAAATGAATTTGTGGTAAATTTTTAAAGATTCACAAACGTTTATTTATTTTAATTTTTTTTTTTATCTTCTTCAATTCGGTCCGCTCCAGAGTTTTTCCTTGCTAGAATATATTGTATCCCTTACGGGCAAATTATATACATGGCTATATATTCCGTGTGATAGATTTGTTCAATCTTGTTTGTCTTGTCGTATGGGCTCCTATCTATGTGTCTCCGGTAAATGAAGCATTGAAAATAAATTAAAGGGAATAGGTATTTACTACCCTCTCTCAAGAAATATTCTTATTTAATTGAATTTCCCAGAAGCCAATCGTATAAGGCTACAAAAAAAGAAAAGGAAGAAAGAAGGGGGAAAAGAAAGAAGAACACTGCAAACAAATACTAAAGAAACAATTATCAAGGAATAACATATACTACAACGGAAAGGATAGGCCTACATATTGACGATAGACTACATAAGCATGTATACTACTTAGTACTACATAGACATGTATACTACCTTGTACTACTACATATTTTACTAGTACTTAGTACTACATAGGCAAGTACTACATAGGCATGTACTAGTTAGTACTACTACTGACATGTACTACTTAGTACTACTACTGACATGTAATACTTAGTACTACATAGGCAAGTAATACTTAGTACTACATAGGCAAGTAATACCTAGTGCTTCTTCTTAGTACTACACAGACATGTACTACTTAGTACCACATAGGCATGTACTACTTAGTACTTTAACCTGTGCATCCATGCATGGAAACACATTTGTAACTTCAGATGTATATATATCGAAACATATACCAGTGTCCTGCGCAATGGGGTTGGGGCATGGTCCCCTATCTTCCATCGTGAGTCAGAGGAAAATGGTTCAGTCCGGATGTTAACAAACAGCCGGAGAATTTATACCACTGCTGGGGTGTACATCTCTTTTTCAACCGTACACCAAAAATCAAGCACACACAGTTTGCGTTTAAAGCTAAATATAGACCTATAATTTGATAGGTCTAAATATGTCTCAAAATACACCATTTGACGTCTGAGATTTTTTCTGCCAGGGTGATTTTCCCCAGACCCACGACATGGAGTAGGCATATACGTAGTTGACCCGGGGAAGATAGGGCCACAGCTACTCCCCCCCCCCCCCCGCCGACTTTTCAAAGCGAGGAAGGGGGAGAAAGGACCCACTTTTTCAACAAGTTATGCTCTTTCGGCAGTGTTTAAGTCATTAAGCTGATTCTTTGTAGTAGCAAACAGAGTAACAAGTAATGGTATCCTAAATTTTCGTTTCATATCGTCAAATTCGTAATCCGTAATCCTCAATTTTTTCCTCGAAATTTTGAGAAACAAAAAACACTGGAATGTGTGCAGTTTCATGAATAATCCCTCACTTTTTCATAGATTCCTACGTCATTGGTAGGCTACGAATGATGGTGGCTCAAATATTGTATGTTCTAGGCTGTGCCTATGTACCGTAGACATACATATGATATGCTTGCCACAGAACAATGTATCATGCGATGTATTGCTGGTGGTATTTAACCGTTTCAAAGGCAAATTTTTTACGTATAATTCAAGGTGGTCTCTAAATCAGTACCAACAATTCTTTATATTTTCCTGTATATCGTAGATTCCTCTGAAATTTGAGTCTTTACAACGAAAGTCAATTGGGTGAAAAAAAATAAGGAATTTATTAAATTGAACGGCACATTTTATTCATAAAACGAAATAAACAGATCCACCCATCTGTAATTAACTACACACCATGATAATGGTAATGATGTCTACCATGACTGCCGAATGGATTCATCATATAGCTTATCATGTCCATTGACATACACTCAATAACCCACAGCTGGTCTCCACTTGTATGTGTGTGTATATGCATGTATATATACAAACTATACCATTTCAGATGATAAAATATGACAGGCATAAATGAAAATCTCGGTCACGACCTGAATTCTAACAGATTAAATTAATTACGACACACAGGAAGCTCAACAGTTGTGGTATTAATAATATGAGGTTTACTTTATACTAAAAAAACAAATCATTTCGAGAGTCCATCGAGTGTCTTTCCCCCTCGACATTTCATTGAAGCTCATCACCATCATCTGTATCATTGCTGGCAAAGCAAAATTCTTCAAAATTACCAAATAGTTCTGAAGATACGGTACTTTGTAGAAGAGTCTTTGTCTCTCCAAAATGTATTTACATTATTGACATTATTTACAGATCATGTCAAATGTGTACAGACACCATCATGGAAACTACCACCACCCCCCCCCCTCCTTCAATAATTTGCTAAAGAAAAAAATGTGTCATAAAGGCGGGTATGTTATGTTTCAAATGCTTTAATGATGTAGAAAATGTTTCACTTTCCACCGTACGGATTCATTCTACGTGTAAACTAATTGTACAGTACACTGTACAACCCAGGTATTCAGAGTGGAGGTTACGACCCTTTTAAGTGTCGTCAAATAATTTTGACGGGTCCCTCAAACCATTTGGAATGTAATGAAAAATCCCAGATATTTGTGGAAAAACTAATTTACTTCAAAAGTTGCAAGATACAACAACATTTTGCAACTAAGCACTATGATAAATTGGCCGTCGTTAGGCAATGATAATAGTTCGGTTCGAACACTTATATGCAAAGTATATGCTTGGTCCAGGTATAATTTTTTTTTTTAGATCAAGGCAAATGTGCATGTTTAATATCTTTCTTTTCTTTGAAGCAAGAATAGGGACTTTTTCGAGGCATTAAACATATGTTATTTAAACACTCATACAGCCCTATACTTGCATTATCATCTGTGTTGAAGCATATTTGTTTGGCGAGAGGAATTTACGCCCACATGGTCATATCGTCTGTTTTCTACTGTTTTTTATTCTTCTCGAATAGCACCAATCAGTGAAGCGTTCATTGTCATGTGATTTTAGGTGAGGATGTACAGGGACACGCTGGAGCACCGCCCCCTTTCCGCCCCTGTCATGTACCCGGAGATACGCCACTGCTTTTATTCTAAAATATAAAATGGGAGTATAGGTTAATATGATATAACACAAGACAGAGGACACCTTACTCCTGCATATCCACCCGTTTCCTGATCGACATCACCATTTCATTGTACACTTAAACGGTAACACCTAACCAAAATGTGCAATGAAGCTGTAATTTTCACAGCCTATGTATCTATCGTTACCACATTTTTTCTTGAATCGTCCATATCGTCATGATATTTGTTTTATTGCGGTACAACCAACCCTTCACTCACCTGTTAGAAAACCCAATAACGCCCGTCCCCTTCACTCCTACGCACCACCCTACCCACTCACCCGAAGAACACGTACAACACTGGTGATACTAAATGTTACGCAGGTTTGTGTAAAGCATTCTTGAATGACAAACAGGACCTGCATGCTAATTTTTACACCTGATGTTAAGTTCAGTTGTGGTCAGGTCAGGTCAGTTGGGATCAGGTCATTTCAGTTCAATACAGTGCAGTCTTCTTAACAAGTTTTGTTGCATCACCATGCTAAATAAGCATTGACTCGCGATATCTACTGTTTAAAAACGAAACTTTGCCACTTGCCATGAATTTCATTCATTTTGCAGGCTTGCCGAGAGGCAGAAAGAGGAGGGGGGTATAGTCCCGGTGCCGGGGAATCAGTTATGGGACGGCGAAGATATGGAAGGGCCCCGGAAAATATGGGGATAAATAATGTATTCAAATTTATTAATTAATTTATTAATCAAAATAGAAACCGCAAAAGGGACCTGTTGTTATTTTCACCGGTGTTGTTCGACTTGGCTCTCGAAGCCTCTGGTCACGTGTTCTGTCCGTTACAATTAACGGAGTACACTTTCATATCATCGCAAGATGATATTCTGTTCTTAAGTAATCTTTGACACCCGTTTAACACACTTCATCAGATTTTACGAGTCATCTATTTGTTAGATATACATCACTTGGCCAATCTACAGTGTCCCTATTATTACTACAGTTCGGGCGTACTCACTCTGTCAGCGAACTCCCACGATTATTAAAGTCGTGGATCTAGGATAGCTTAAAGTGTTGTCTTTGCGATATTCGCTTGGTTATAACAGTTAAATCCAAATCTAATACTGGTAATTGATTTTAAAATCCCAAAGATTTAGTCCAAATCCTTTCGTTGGCTGATATTTGCACTTCCATGAACCCTTTACAAGCCCCTTTAAACTTCCGCTGTCGAAGAAATGAAAGCAAGAAAGAAAGGAAGAAAAAAACCTTTCGACGCTTTTTTTTTCTCACCCAGTTCAGAGCCAAGAAGTTTTGTCAAAAACTTGAAAGAAAAATAGAAATTGTTGAAATGTAATATCTTGCGAGACCATTGCAGACAATAGAATCTATAGTTGATGGGTATTTTCTGGGCCAATCCTTCTGCCGCCCTGTATAGTAGACCCTATGTTCATCAAAATATTCACGAAATAATAAAAGATATATTCAACACAATGCGAATGCCATTATGAAAGTTGGTTTGCGCAGACATAAATCCTTTTTTTGCTTCGCTGCAATGAGTTGAAAAGAGCTTACAGAGGTCGTATAGTCTCATTGTTCTCCGGTCCACCGGGGACCTAGTATCTGTCACGTGACCTAGTGGGGTTTCATTCATAACCCCACGTCAGAGGTTCTGACTGCGAAACACTTTCCGGCTGAAGTTCTCTAAAGTTTGAAGCTGCGAATAAGTTTCCGATCGCTTAGTTAATAAATTATATTACAGTGACTTTCCCACTGTGTGATCAAATGTGTCCTCGTGGAAGTACGTGTGTCTGTCCGTCTGTATGTTCGTAACTCACGCGATATTTTCGAAAATGTTTTTTTTTCTTTTGTATACCAGATAATCAACACCCAACCATCCAATCAAATCATTCAGTCATTCATCCCTTAATCAACATTAATTTGATTAATGACACTATTTTCCAAGCTCGATTTGATCATAGTACAGACTCTTTTAGCTGATAGGAAATGAGTATACTGTAGGAAGAGGGTACCACAAGTTCAGTAAACAACACACCAAAATATCCGAGTACCATGCAAGAAACAAAATGACCTCTGGTTACGATCGGAGGTTAGAACACGAGTGGACGGTGTTTGTGGGGGTGTTAGGGAGAAAGATGGGGAGGGGTTATAGTCGGCTCTAATGTATTTCCTTTAGTTGACAAAATTCGATCTATATATGGACATTGTAGTGTATATAGCTTTAAAGTTGTGTTCTGTTTTAAATTTGCAACAATCTTATGCTATGCCATATATTTGACTACATTTAAGGAAAGACTATAGTCTGGGCATCTGTTAAACATGCATCTGCTTCTTCAGTCCAGCAAAGTGGTACCCAGGAATTCATAAGATTGGCAGAAGATGCAGATCAGTACTTGGGCCCGTAGTCAGGAATTCTGAGTAGGAGGGGCGCAGACGATTTAAGGAGGGGCACAATAATAGCGTTATGTAACTTTATTAAGTTTTTGTATATACTCACGATGGTGGCATAGATGGGGGCACAGTGAGGAAAGTAGTCTGCATGGAGGGAAAGGGTCCACGTTTGCCCCGGCCTGGCTACGGGCCTCTCAATACTGTAAATTTATAGTACACAAATTCGTAAATTGGATAAAACGGCTAATAACTCATCAATGAAGGTTAACACATTCATTAAAAGCCATTTAGACATCTTAGAATGAGGTGCAGTCAATTATGTGTGGATATCCCAAGGCTTGGTCAAAGTGACACATATTTACAATCCGACGCAACGTGCAGCTTTTAGGACTTACGTAGTTGATCATTAGAACCATAAACTCACCGACAGAAAAGCCAATGTTTTACCGGGGCTATTTACATCAGCCCGCTGCCCCTCACCCCAACCCACCCCGACCCCTCTCTTCCCCTATAATTTGAGAAATAATAACATGAAAAGGAACGAGTCGCTAGGTTACTTTAAAGTTGTATCGGATTAAAGCATGTTTTGTATCCCTGAGACGATGTGGACACACTAAGTTATGCGCATGAATAAATCCCATATATAGTATCTATGTAGGAGGTCGATATAACATAACAGTAATGGCAGTAATTCAATTTCACTTTTTTTTTATGAACTGACTCCGTTCATGGAATCCCGGGGTTCAACAATGTCGAAGATTTTGAGGAATTATTTCAAACATATCTATAACATGAAACGATTTGAAGAGGAAATACAAAATGTGTTTGTTGATCTGCTTCGACATTTCCTGAACACACAGACACACACCAGAAAACTTAAATATGATTGAAGCGAAGGAGGGCAGTTTAGGTACGAAACACTTAACCTGTTCCTACTTTCAACCAAATATTTGTATGAGTCAAAAAGAAGAATGTAAAATTACTTTATATTTACTTTTCGACCAAAGAAGAATGTTGACGCCAATATGACCTCATTTCTGTTGATTTAATATTTCATTCTGAGAAAAACAAGCGTAAGAGTTTTGTTTTCAATTAGATATATATAGGAAGAGATAGCTTTCTCTGGTGCCAAAAAAACGACTAATGTTTTGTGGTCCAACTGTTTATTGTGACCGAGCAATGACTGTTTGTGTATACGGTTTCCGTTCGTGACAACCATGTGAAATATTTGATTTTGACATTGATGTGCTCCTACATTATCTAAAGAACAATGTTTATTTAGCATGATCATTAAGACAACAAATTATCATGTTATGAGTTCATCCCGCAATTACATTCATACTGGTTATGTTGCCAGAGCTGTAAACCCCGGTAGATTTCAGAGTCTCAAAAGGATATATGGTTTGCACTTGTGATTCAGAGCAAAATAGCCATTGGAGTGAGTCGGCTCTCCATTGGGTTTCAACGCACTGGACATTTCTAACAATTATAGATTTGCAAAACATATATTCGTAAAATGTAATATACTTTTGTAAATTACGCGTAGCCCCTGTCCCAACTCCCTGCCTCATCACCCCCCCCCCTGCCCTCCCCCTGGTTACGCCTCTGTTACATATATTAAGTTATGGTCTCTTCACGTCACACGAGCCATCTCAAGCTGGGATTCGTGGAATGGGATATTGAAACATATACCGAAAACAGCTTTTCTGAAGTTTCGTCGCCTGCAGGGTGTACAACTCAGTGGTAAGGGGAAACCACCACGCCCCCCTCCCCGCCTTCAATAATTTGCTAAAAGAAAGAAAATATCTGAGTAGTTCCTCCTTCTGATATGTATTTTGTGCTTGAAAATCGCTACCAGTGAACAAGATATATCTGAAAATGCTACAGCTTCCGATTACTTCCGTCCCATGGGCCCGATAGGGTCCACCCATTCACTGCTCAAGCCAATAATAGTGCGCCCCCTACCATCAGATATACACCCCTCCATCCAATACATGTCTTCACGTACATAGTGAGGAGGTTATTTAACCCAGATGTATAACAAGTACTTTGTTTTCAGGGAAGGTGAGTGTAATTGTGGGGCCAATTTACAAAAGTTGAAAGACAATTTTCATTTCACGCATGAATCGAACACGTTTTGCACCGGAGATCCGAGATTGTTGGGGTCGGGTGAGGAGGGGGTGGGGTTGTAAGTGGTGAACCATGTGAACATGAATGTAGTAATACATAAGAAAGGAAAAACAATGAAATAGTGTCAAGTTTCAGGACATCGTCTTGATATTTATTTGCACCCTTTAATTTCAGGGAGAGCTAAAAAATAAAGCCATATTCTTAGCAGATAAATTATACAAAAATCAAGAAACATTTACTATTATTATTATTATTATTATTATTATTAAAACGTTGACTGGCAGTCCAACCTATGTTACAGTTTCTGTTTTAGTTTAGTATTATTTACATGTATAAATATATTTATATTGTATATATGCAAGATACTCCTCAAGGAAAACCAATATCAGTCAAGGCGAATGAAACAAATGATCTTGGTCGTGAATTTCAAATAAGTTTTGACAAAGAAAGCAAATCATTTTCAGAAATTCATACACTTTTATATACAATAAAAGCTATTATAGCTGTATACTGATAAGTCATTACTTGATGACGATAAACGGGTTGTTTTCCCGCCTTCAAAACAAGAAACAAGAAACAAGAAAAAAGGTCAAACACATTTACGAGTAATGAGTAAATCGACATAAATATGTGATTGAAGTTTAGGTGAGTTACTTTTTTAACAGCCAAACCCGGCAGGGTGAATTATGGGATGAAGTATTCATTTTCATAATAATCTTAAGGAATATGAAGGCCTAAAAAAGGAAACCAGATGGAATTATTTTCATTCCCCGTCATGATATATGTCTGATCTGGCTCTCGAAGCATCTGTTTGCAGCCTAGCATGTTGTTATAGCCCATGGGCATATATATACGCTTGGAAAGAGGCAACTTCTTGAACTTCTTTGGGATGCCTCAACTACATGAACGGTAAAGATCTACCCTTTTCTCAATCCGCCTCCCGTGTTTTTTTTTTTTTGGGGGGGGGGGTGGGGGGTATTTATTTGTAGGCATAGGCACTTTGGTTAACGGGATTTGTACTTCATGTCTGCACCATTCTTGTCACTGTTTTTTTTCTTCCCGCAAACAAAGCCATTGTAACTTTTCGGTCAGATAGTTTCAGTGAAAATATCTGCCACGTCTCAAAGTAGCAAAACCGTAATGTAACCTTTAATATAAATATCTGTCTTATGACGACTATAAAGACAGTCGTTTGCACCTAGGCTATTCGAACACATACCACAGACGAGCTCATTTGAGACTGGCGTGTTTAACAACATAAAAAACGAAAATTCTAGTAGGACTACCCCCTTTAAAAATATATTACAGGATAGGCTATATGCATGATAGCAGGACGTAACATATTTATATTTGATATCAATGTATTGCAATCGAGTAGATACATTTTGTTACTGATATATAGTTCTTCTCTTTTCGCTGTCAACACCTGACAAAATTTCCTTTCATCATAATCCAATGAAAACGTTAGAGTGTGACCTCCAAATCTAACACTTCAGAACCATCAATATGACACCTAATTAAACGTCGAGTGTCTCAAACGCTTTTAATTGCTTTCAGCCCATGCCTCTGTTCCTCGCACCTAATCCATTGATAAGCCTTCGTGGGTGTGCATCTTTCGACGGGTCTCCTTACCTCAACCCCAGAGTGTAAAGGCGGGTTCAAAATTTCATCGCAAAATTGATGTAACTTTTGTTTTGAGATGTCCCGCGATAGCGTTTGATTCTCAGCTGTGTTAAGAACATCTCTTCCTCCCTCTTTTTAAGATTACGATACATCGATTGCCATACATCGGCATTTCTTTATTCTTTTTACTCGTTTGGTTTTGATTGGTGGATCCTGACCTGGGCATCTTAATGTCACCGTTATGTAAGCTACCTTTTGAGGTTTACAAAACGAGCAGGACTGAAAAGCTTGGTTGTAATCGTTCGACTGTTTCGGGATGTAAAATGAATTACACTGCCCATAACATAATCTGTTCGTGATAATCCGCGAGATACATCCGGGCTCTTCTATCCTTTGTCGCAGTGTGTAGGCTTTACACCAGTCGTCTCTCAGATAACTCGTCCCACTGTCTATAAGTTCCTCACTGGACGGCTGCAGATTAAAAGAAACAAGATCAAAATTGAGGGTAAAGCTTATCAAAACTGTTGAATTCTGAGAAATATATATATATATATATAGATATATATTTATATATTTATATAGATATATAGATATACATATATATTTATATAGCCATTTATGCTGGACGATTCTTGTGTGGATTTTATTATCAGTAGTTGTTATTATAATATATATAAAGTATTTTTTCAATATTATTTTTTAATTCAAATTTTAGTTGACCTTGAAATAAGTCTCCATTCAACAGCGTCGTCATGACATTGATCTAGTACTCTACATCTCAAAGAATGAAAAAAGAAGAAAGTAGAAAACTGAAGAAGACATTTAGGCTACGATCTTTTCCAATTTCTCTTGTTAAACTATCTCTCTTTGTGTTTACACATGACAACGGGGAGGCTACCTCGTTCGTTGTATAAATTCATTTCCCACTGATTCGCCCGCTGTTTGCCTAATTGACTTTGAGAGATTTAAATTGCTTTACATTATTTTCTTACAGGTTAGAAAACACAATACCACGCAATTGGCGTTCCTTGCTTCGACATTGAACCATTCTACCTATGAACTCTATACACAAAACTACAAAATATATTCATTTCTTATCATAACTTTGATGAAGAAAAATCGTCAGGGAATTGATAAAATGTCGTGTAATACTGAAAGATTCTTTACAACAAGTCACTATTCGGCAAATCAATTATGAGAGACATAATACCATATTAAATAGATTACTGGGGGGGGGGGGGGGGGGGTTACC
>JAIPMN010005818.1:0-13869 GCA_020650975.1 Apostichopus californicus
TATGAATATATATAAATATATTTTTTTGTTTTTTGTTTTTTTTTGTATACATCTATGTCACATTCTTTTTGCTTTCATCGAAAATCTAAAAAAACAGACAATACTGTTTTGTTTTTCATTGTCGGAAATGTTTCACTTTTACCTCGGTATCTACAATGACACTAGTCAATTTAACGAACTACATTTTGATTTTGATATCGACAAATTTAAAAAAACAAAACAATTGAAAAACACACAGATACTTTAAAATCACATGATGTATTCAACTGTTGATGGATATATATGTTTTCTCCTATACTCCTATGTCACGTTTGTCTTGTCCGTCATCGGGAATCTAAAAAAAAAAGGGTTTTTTTCTGTTACCATTAATATCAGTCCTTTATGGTTAAGTTTGACTTTTAAATCACAACCGTGGGATTTAATTTCATCAGTTTATTGTTGGATGGCAATAAAATAAAAAGAAGTAAAACTGAATCGAGCATAATTCAGTGAGACAATGATATATAAAATCGTATTAGTTAAAGTGTGGCAAGTTTATACTATAGCTCACAGAAGTGTGACATTGCGTGTGTTCGTCTGACCAAACCTGCCAACGTTGTTACTAATTCTGCCTATAGAGAATACACAGTCACCTTCAACAATGTTAATTGTTCTCAAAGTATCTCCTTCGATTATCTGGGTATGATAATGATACGCTGGTTTGAAGTATAACACTGTACGTCATTTTCGTGTCATATATTTGCCAAGCTTACATCCTGTTTTTGACTAGACGATCATTAATTAGCTACGTAATTAATTATAAAAATGTTCCTAGCTCCCTTCAATTATATAAATTCCCAGACATTTTTTTTTCAATTATATAAATTCCTAATAGCCCAGACATTTTTTCAATTATCAATATTCCTAATAGCCCAGACATTTTTTTTTCAATTACAAATATTCCTATATAGGCCAGACGTTTTTTCAATTAAAAATATTCCTTTAGCCCAGACACTTTTTCATATTAGTTTCGTGACATGCAAAATTTGAATTGGAAATCGTCAGTTTTTTGTTTTACATTTTCTGGCATATATTTGAAGTGAAATTTGGCATGATCCGGTGAGGGGGAGGGGGGGGGATGGCTGGGTGCGACCTATTTTATAGCCTAAATATGCATCAGATTGCACCATGGGACGTATATAAGTCACATCTCTTTTTTTCAAATCCTGGATCCGTCAATGGACTGTACATTGCTTGGGATTCTCGTGTTAAATAACATTGAAGTATTATAAAAGGAAGAGTACAGTCTTGAAATATCGCAGTTCAACAAAGTAGAAGAAGAATAGTGGCTGATAAGCTGTTGGGGTATATTCACCTTTAAAATATGCTAAATGTCAGGAATGTTCCTTTAAGGCTACATTGACAATGACGTCAGCTCCTTAGTGCAGACACATATTCGAGACCAAGTATTCCAGCCACTTGGATGAATGCGACTCTTATGGTTAAAGGGTTACTTCTCAAAAAATAAAAGTGGAAATTAAACCTGGGCTGATAGTTGTGTGTTTTAACAGTTTAATACAGGGATGGGCAACCTTTTTGAATGAATGGGCCAGATATAAAGAGTGAAAAATTAACTGGGCTGCACCTAACCAACGACCTGCTATTGAGTTCAAACCTTTGATTCCGTGGACTTTCAAGCAATAGGTGTGTGTACTTAATCTGTATTCACAATACAGTACAGTTGATAATTAATGGGCCTACCTGACAGCATCATTAGTGCCGATAAATTCTAAGCAGCTAGCTCATATTTTGTGATGATGTAAAATAGATTGATTTTTTTTTTCTTGAGACATCACACAGGACACACAAAAATCCCTGGCGGGCTGCATGTGGCCCGCAGGCCGTAGGTTGCCCACCCTAGGTCTAATACATATCAAAATTAATTCTGTGCCTACAGTCAGACATTGACATTTTAGTCTCACAGGGGATAGCACCGAGTTGTTTGTTCAGGTTAATTACTTCACAACATTTTGATAAATGAAGCAAATTTGAATTTAATACTTAGCGGTGACTCTCACTACTCTGGGAGGACAAAGATAAATTTTGGTGATCATCTGATGCAACATATATATATATTTTTTTTACAGCTTACTAACAAACGCTTGCCTGGGATAAACTGCCTTAATATCTCAGCCCAAAATGTTATGCAAAATTAGCAAATTGCTATACAAGTGTAAAAGATGTATAGCAGTTTTGTAAATATGAAATGTAGTGTCGTATAAGAGACTCAGAGCTGTTACACAAAGTTTAAACACTAAATATATCATTCCAAGACAACCACCACGATAGGAATGAAAGATTGGTGATATAAAAACCAACAATGAATAGAATATCTAAAAGAAAGTACATGCACTGTCACACAGAAAAGAGAAAGAAAGAACGTTATATATTTCATATTTTATTTCTATCAAATCATTACTTTGATGCTAATTTTGAAAAACTATTGAAAAATTGAAAATAATATTTTCCAAGTGTGACAAAAACAACAATTTTTAAAAATAAATATGGACCCTTAGCAGCATGGTAGGTATCAAGGTGATAGATCTATATTGCAATTTAAATACATTGTTTGAAAAGATGATCCACAAGCACACAATTACAATTTACGAGAGGATGGGGAGGAGAGAGTACGGGCTGGGGGAGGGGGCTGGGAGAGTGGGGCCTGGGGAGGGGAGAGAAGGGGTTAGGGAGGGGAGAGCAGGGGTTGGAGGAGGGGAGAGTTGGAGTTGGGGAAGGGTAAGATAGGGGCCGGGGGAGGTGGTGCACGAATCAATATAAACTAGTTAAACTCATTTGCCATGATCCCAAGCTTTACTTTTGCCTCCCCATCTTCTTCACTCTCCCTCCCTCCTCCCTCCCCTTCTCTGTCCGATCCTATTTAAAGCCTTGCCCACTGCTCACCCTTTGCCCTATATCCTTTAATTTTCTCTCTTTAATAGGCAGTTTGCCATTAAGCCAGCTTCCTCCTTTCAAAGTTTCATTGCAACAGGGTCTCTGTTCCCTGTGTGTAGATTCACCTACTTGTTTCTTGTCATGCATCAGGTAATCGAGTTCACCTCGGTCATGAACTCATCATCGCTTCCACCATTTTAGGGACATGCTTCCTGCACTCTTGTTCTCTGTTCTTATTTCACTGGTTCTTTAAACCTAGATCTACATGTTTCATAACATTTTTCAATATCAGAACATGATGATAATTCCCTGAAAAACTGTGTCGAAGACGGACGGATGGACGAATATTAACAGGTTTTTATGGATACCTGGGGAGAGTACTTCATTCCCAAGGGCAGGATTTCATCTTACGGTCATTAATGTAGAGTAACTTACATCCTTCCTGATTTAATTATTTTACACTACAAACTTAAGCAGAACTGCAAAACCACTTATCGTGACTGTTCCATGATAGCTATCAGTAAAATATGTAGAAATATATTTATTGTGACTTAATGTGACCATTAAAGTACATCAAAACAGGAAGTGTGAAATTTACTGTCAAGCATCCTGTCTGTATATCATGTGAACAGGTTTTTTTTTTTTTCTTGAGGTCTATCACCGTTTAAGTCCCCAACTTCTGACACAGATTAAAAAACTTGGCTGTTATTTCAACTTATTTACAACGAAGACAAAAATGGGTCAAAGTTGAAACATTGTCAGTGCAATGCTTAATGAGTGTGAAGACTGCATAGTGTACCATCAGGTAAAGATGTTTAATGTATGTCCGGTAAATGACAATTCTTGAAGCTCAAGTTAAACCAACATCATTAATTTAACATGATAGAGATGACGAACAAATCCTCCCAAATTGGTTATTTAAAGGGTGTGAAGACTCGCGCAAAAAGAAACGTCTCATGCCGGTAATTTGACCTAGTTTCGAATGAGGTGTAACAGAAGTGTTAAACACCACCATCGATCCCAGAAAATACACACACAGCTTGCTACCGTCGGTAATTAGACACTAGTGTACAGTCAGTACATACAGCTGCGGTCAATACTCACAGCACAGTATACAAACGATACAGCGATGGACATCTCAGGTCCAGCTAAAGATAACAATTAAGGTATCACGTTTCATTACTGTCTGCATTTTGTAGCGACACGAACAAAATGTCACTTGCAAGCAACAGAAAGTTAACTTTTTCAGATGGCCGCACGCGGTTTGGGGCGAGTCTTCAATGCCTTTAAAATCTAATAAAGTGAAGAAATATGGTCTAGATTGCTTCTCATGTTAAAGCATGACATACTGTAAGGCAGAATATTAGTTTTGATAATTGTCATATTCCAAGCAAAAAAGGAAAACTTTTGAGTGCTATTCATGTTTCTATACCCAATCCGATTTTTGTTGATAGTCAGCATTAAAATATGTGCTTAATCTCTGGAATGCCTCTTTAAGGCTAAGCCAACAATGATGTCGGCTGCTCAGTGCAAGCTTAAAATGTTAATTCATTGTTTTATAAGTTATAATAACCCACACAAACCTATCAAATTAATTTCCAGTTTAATGAACAGCAATTACAGCATGTACAGAATGACATCATGTCAACAACTCATCACCACTTGTGAATAGCTTCTCCAACAGGCCACTTATGCATATACAACGTATCTACTATCTATACAATGTATCTTTATTTGTCAAATTTCAACATTCCCAGATCTATAACAGATATATACACAGCTGAGAGACATAACAGAAAACTTTGTGTCAGCGCTTAAAACAAATTACTTTTGATGTACAGACCAACTTAAGTTTGTAAAAAACAAAAAATAAATTCTGCATATCTGCCACATCTGTACTGCATCTCCTCCATAAGATTGAGACCCGTAAATTAGTTTTGTTTGTAATGTGTCTCTTCTGGTCTGCTGAAACCTCAAACACCTCTTACACTGAAAAGAGACAGAGAGAGAAAAAGGGAGAAAACTTGAAATCTTATCATATCAATATTATTATAATATGTCTCTGACAGATGATCCTCATTTGTTACGGATCAACTCCTCTTGGTGACACATTCTGCCCAGAGAAAGATAATTGGAGACAATGGATTGACAATACAGGGAACAATGAACTCATAAGAGAGTTAGCAGACAATGGAATGACAATAGAGGTATGGTAAATGGTTTGACAATAGAGTTAGGAGACAATGCATTGACAATAACAATGACTTTCTAAATGGTAAAGATTCCAAATTTGAATTAAAATGTTGAATTGGACAGCCACCCTACATCTAAGTTGTAATCCATAAGACCTATCTCCCACATTTGTGGTCGCTTAAGCGTCGTAAAAATAACTGCTGATTATTATAACATTCTTATTGTTCATTTACATATAAATATATATTTTCTGTCCTCTGAGACTCTCTGGGTTGTATCGAATGACATTTGGGATATGTTATGCAAGGTACTATGGCATCTGATTGGCGCCCCGAGCAGAGAAAAAGTTAAGTAGGGTGCACCAACAACTACGGGCTGGATCCATAGTTGGTAGAGGGCAGGTCTTGTAACCGTGTGGTCTTGTAATCGTGTGGTCTTGTAACCATGTGGTCTTGTAACCGTGTGGTCACTGGTTTGAATCCCGTTCTAGCCACACAATGTCTTGCCCTTTTCTGATTCTGCTGTGGTCAAAACGTCTGACCACTCCGAACAAAATCATAACATCAAATTATGATTAGTCCAACAAACAAAAAGAAAAAAAATATCATTGCAAGGGTCACGGTAGAATATGCAAAATGAAAGGTTGTCTCTTTCTTCTTTAACGATAAACTATGTATACATTTAGTCCCAAATTTTTACAGAGAAATGTTTGCACCCTTAGTCAGAAAACTTTCTTCAAAGAAATGTTTACCCCAGTTATAGCATAGGCTATAATTAGGACTTGACATTGCCTTTGTTTTTGCTATTAATAGCCAAGTTTTCATCGACAGGGATTTAGTAACAGTTAAAAAGGAATGTGGTGATGGTTAGATCCCAACGCCACAAAACATTGACTGAAAAACTTCTCTGGGGCATTACATCAATCAACAGCAACTGAGCTTGTTCTCCCTCCCCCTTGTTTTTATTTAGAAGTACTTCATATCACAGGATGATATTCTCAGTCAGGTGTTGTAATCTAACAATATCTTAAGTTCATCCGCAAACCCCGCTGGGACTTTAAGTGGGAACAATAAGTTAAGGTACACACTGTCCAACAGTGCACTGCCCCTCCCCCACCTGCTGCGAAAACACAAATAAATTCTTCACACAAACTGGCAGACAAAAAAGAAGAAAGGACCATTTTCTTATGTTTACAATAAATGCCAGTGAGAGAAATCATGGAACAAACATGTATGTATAATCTTTTTTTTTCAGGTATGATCTTCTGACATTAAGGTTCAATCTTTGGTCAAGGTATCAAGTACACAATGGGGTATCTATTACCGTTGGCATACCTGGGAGAACAATACAATGGTAAAAACCAGGTAAAAATAGAGGGTTGATTCTTCCAGAATAGGTAGTGAAGGAGGACCACACAAAAGTGAGAGAGAGAGAGAAGAAAAGAAAAGAAAACAATAACAGGTAGAAGGACCATATTTAGGTACTGATGTTTCTTTATATGGCCTATGTCATCACTATTGGCCAATTACAAACTGTAGTCTCTAGACTCTGCCAACCTGTTTGTCACAAAAATAGGGAGATTTAACATATTTTTATGCCAAAAACAGAGTACCCAAGGCATGTGACTGACATTAAACGTTAGTTAATAGTCTTGACAAAATTATATGCTATATATATATATTAATGCATGAAAGCATCCTTTTGTGTCACTACAAATATTATTGGGTTTTCTATTGCAAGCCTAGACTGCATATTAAGGCATCTGACAAACTGAACTGACGTGGTATGTGTGCTGGACTCTTTAAGCTGTCCAGTCACTTTGATGGCTGAATCTCTAAATGTTTCAAAGGGTCACGTCATTAAAACTTCTATACATGTAACCTGTACCCATTCATTTATTTTGCTAGTCAATACCAGGGATAGCCAAACCATGGCTAGTGATCAGCCACATGGCGGTCTTTGACATTTCATGTGAAACTGGCAGAAATAGTTTGGCAGAACTCTTTTTCGTCTAACAATTTAGTATAGAAGGTAAAACAATTGATAATTTTGTTCATGTATTGGGGTGTTCAATCATCTAAAGTATAACTCATGTGGCTTCAGCAAGTTTGGCCCGCCCTGGTCTATAGCATATAAGATTTTGAACACAGACAACCCCCTACCCTCCCCCCATTCCCTTCTCCCTCTTACTTACTGGTAAACAAACTATACATATGGTCATACTTTGAGCTGATTGAATTGAGTGTGTGTTTGGGAGGAGAGGGGTGGGGGATATCCCCTTCATGAGTTATATCAGGTGATCATAGAGATGTTACCATTTACCAGATGACTAGAGTACAATCAACCGTAGAATCAATCATCAAGAATGAGGAATGTACTACATCAGTGTGACTGTGATGATATTAGTGTATGTCAGAGTTCAATATATGCTAGTGTTGCAGATATTAGATACACGGCAGACACATACTGTCCTGGGATCAAAAGAACACCATGGAGTAGTAATTTATATATCCTTCAGTCCTTCAGGTTTTACTGTTTACATTCCATGCAGTACAAGTTGCTGACCCCAACATGAAGAATGGGGGGGGGGAGAGGGAGGGGGTCCAAAATATGATAGATAATGATCCTTATACAGTCACATCCACCGAAAGAAAAGGTATAACTAATACAAGGAATGTTATGTACCGCTTTGATAACCTTGGAGCATATTTAAAAAAGGATTTGTTGCAATTGCCTGTATTATTATGCTAAACTCCTATTTAAATATAGTATTTGTTGCATTTGTATCATGGATCATTATGCTAATTCATACTTACATATAGTGTTTGTTGCATTTGTATGGATCATTATGCTAAACTCCTATTTAAATATAGTATTTGTTGCATTTGTATCATGGATCATTATGCTAATTCATACTTACATATAGTGTTTGTTGCATTTGTATGGATCATTATGCTAAACTCCTATTTAAATATAGTATTTGTTGCATTTGTATCATGGATCATTATGCTAATTCATACTTACATATAGTGTTTGTTGCATTTGTATGGATCATTATGCTAATTCATACTTAAATATAGTGTTTGTTGCATTTGTATGGATCATTATGCTTATTCATACTTAAATATAGTCTTTGTTGCATTTGTATGGATCATTATGCTAATTCATACTTAAATATAGTGTTTGTTGCATTTGTATGGATCATTATGCTTATTCATACTTAAATATAGTGTTTGTTGCATTTGTATGGATCATTATGCTAATTCATACTTACATATAGTGTTTGTTGCATTTGTATGGATCATTATGCTAATTCATACTTAAATATAGTCTTTGTTGCATTTGTATGGATCACTATGCTAATTCATACTTAAATATAGTATTGCTGCAATTGTCTGTTTCATTATGCTAAATTTATATTTGAATATATATTATTTGTTGCATTTATATAATGGATTATAATGCTACTTCATACTTTCACACTCAATTTTGATGTCACCAAGAATTAATTTCTTCTTCACTTCATATACAGTAGTGCCTTTCAAATAAACAGTTTCTCCTTGCTACAACTACAAAATATCTCAAAATAAATCCCTCTTATTTCTGGATGCAAATCATTTGTATTCATGCGCAAAGTATGACTGAGTTCTTCCCCTTTTCTAAGATTGGCCCCAAACGAGGCCGGCCAAGTGTGACAAAACATTTCCGGTGTAATGTACGTGACGAGTGTTCCGATGCAGACTAATGCAACAATCTGGACACCCTCGGAATTCCACCAACATACATATATATAGATAACAACTGTAATATGATATGCCGTACACCCACGTAGCTGTGCATTTATCATGGACTGACTGACTGTTAGATCACAACATAACAATTGCGAATCAAAATACGGAAGAATACATAGATGGGGCCCCTGCAATCGGATAAAAATATGTAGTTGTTAAAAAATGTGTTGCAACAGTTTCTTCGGTTGAACAAACATGTCCACCTCCCCTTCAGTGAAGAAAATTTTTGATTTTAAAAAAATAGATTAGTCCGGTGCAGGGATATTGCATTTTTTGTAAAACCAGGACAAGTTTGATTAATTAGGATATATGGTAAGGCTATAGGTAAGACCAGATGAACAACTATATATAGCTTTCTATATCGCTGCAGCAACGGTTTAATCTATTTATTTATCAATGACCAGATACATAAATATACATACAGCTGTGCATGGAACTCACTGTGAAATCACAACATCATAACCTTTGTGAATGAAAATACACAAGAATATCTATATATAGATGGGGCCCTACATTTGTTTAAATTGTGTTGAAACAGTTCTGTTGGTTTATGTTAACTTCTCCAATTAACAACATGGTAATTTCATGACCTATGGTATTCCATTATTAGGTAAGATTAGGGTTACCATATTTTTGGATTTAAAAAATTTCAGTTTGCTGGAGGGATAATACATTTCATTGCAAAAACGGGACAATTTGTAATTAATCAGGGCGTATGGTAACGCTATAGGTAAGACCAGATGAACAACTATATATAGCTTTCAATATCCCTGTAGCAACGGTTTAATCTATTTATTTATCATGACCAGATACATACGGCTGTGCATGGAACTCACTGTTAGATCACAGCCTAACCTTTGCAAATGAAAATACACAAGAATATCTATATATAGATGGGGCCCTACATTTGGTTATATTGTGTTGTAACAATTCCGTTGGTTAATGTTAACTTCTCCAAATAACAACATGGTAAATTCATGACCTATGGTATTCCATAGTTAGGTAAGATTAGGGTTACCATATTTAAAAAAATTCAATTTGCTGGAGGGATAATACATTTCATTGCAAAAACGGCACAATTTGGATTAATTAGGATATATGGTAACGCTATAGGTAAGACCAGATGAACAACTATATATCTTTCTATATCGCTGCAGCAACGGTTTAATCTATTTATTTATCATGACCAGATACATAAATATACATACAGCTGTTAGACTGTTAGATCACAGCATCATAACCTTTGTGAATGAAAATACACAAGAATATCTATATATAGATGGGGCCCTGCATTTGGTTAAATTGTGTTGAAACAATTCTGTTGGTTTAAGTTAACTTCTCCAATTAACAACATGGTAAATTCATGGCCTATGGTTTTCCATAGTTAGGTAAGATTAGGGTTACCATATTTTTGGATTTTAAAAAAATCAGTTTGCTGGAGGGATTATACATGTCATTGCAAAAACGGGACAATTTGGATTAATCAGGGCGTATGGTAACGCTATAGGTAAAACGACATGATCAAATACAGTATATAGCTTTCAATATCACTGCAGCAACGGTTTAATCTATTTATTTATCATGACCAGATACATAAATACACATACAGCTGTGCATGGAACTCACTGTTAAATCACAGCCTAACCTTTGGTAA
The DNA here is from genome assembly GCA_020650975.1 of Apostichopus californicus. Taxonomy (NCBI): domain Eukaryota; kingdom Metazoa; phylum Echinodermata; class Holothuroidea; order Aspidochirotida; family Stichopodidae; genus Apostichopus; species Apostichopus californicus. Next base: position 10,570 of record JAIPMN010005818.1, read on the forward strand.
TGAAAATAACACAAGAATATCTATATATAGATATAGATATATCTATATATAGATGGGGCCCTGCATTTGGTTAAAATTGTGTTGAAACAATTCTGTTAAGTTCATGAACTATGGAACTTCATAATTAGGTAAGATTTGAGTTAAAACATTTTTGTGGTTGAAAAGTGGCACTCACGTGTCCTGGGGAGGGGTTGGAGGGATGAAATTGGAGAAGATGTCCCCCTCCCATTCTGAAGGAATATCTTGGATTCAAAATAAAAAATTACTGGATGGATAATACATTTGGTTGCAAAAATGAGTCATTCCCGTTTGATAATATCAGGAGGCAGGGTAACCCTAGGTATTTAGACCTGAAGATATAGCTTTTGATATCTGTAATTTGGCAAAATTGTAATTTAATTCCATATGATTAAGTCAAATGATAAAGTTGTTAGAATTAATAATGCAAAATTGTAGCTTAGCATTACCATAAAGGCCTGCAATGAGAGGCTGTCATCTTTATCAAGAGAGAGGCTTAATGGTGCAAATTTTCTGAAGATTTATCATTAAGTTAGTAAATATGACCATGTTGAATTAACCAGAGTATAGCTAGTCAAGACACAAATACTACTGTAGCGTTCAAAATTTTCTTTTCTTTTTCTTGGACTATAACATATCAAGACTAAAATTTCTAACCAGAGAGTCTGATATTTGAAAGATTTAAACTATGCCATAAATTCAAAGAAATGGGCACTGGTGTTCAACAATCAAGCAACATTATTACATTAATATTTCTTGCCAACCTCAATTTTCTACCCTCCTCAGTGATATACTTCCCATTGCATTTATTTTAGATGTGAAGGATCACGTCTGATATTTGCATGGACTCATGGAAGGAAAATGCAAGGCAAAAAATGTAAAAATTATGTTAGGGAATATTAATGCATATGGTAAATTCCTTTAATACCGGCATTTCAAAAAACCCACACCACTGTAGGAGTCATGATAGAATGTCTCCGAAGAAGAGCCAAGACTACAAACGTAAGGAATATCGTAAGGATTTACAATGGAACATGCCTATCGTAAAGGATTTGGTAGCACAAGCGTCAGGAAGGTCGAGAAGGTGGGGAAGGGTCGAGAATGGTCAAGAAAGGTCGAGAAGGGTCGAGAAGGGTTAAGAAGGTCAGGAATATGTAAGACTAGCAACTAGGATTATGGAAGCTTCTAATTCAAACGATGTAAGCAATTTACAATCTGCCTTGCGTAATCCTTATATATCTTTTCCATCAAGTTAAACTTAAGGGCAACATAGATAGATCTGCACTGCAGGTGTTTAGGTGTGATCGAGATTAATTTATTCAAAAACACCTGTCATTGATAACGTGCTTGGAAGAGCCACAATCATATCTGTTTCTATAACAACTGGCCGCAATATCTTCATAACCATATTACAAAATCCTTGACAGCTAAAAACTCCGATAACTCAATAATGACTCCTCCAGATGATTTTCATATTTTTTTACCTTGAGAAACTAATAAGTCCGAATTATTAAAAGATTAGCAGGTTATTGTTTATTCGGTAACAGTGTATTCTCTCGTAATCACGATGTCACAACCTTCGTCATCCTGCCTCGGTCGAGTACCAGACTCTCAGGTACGAATGTGACAGTACTTCAAAGTTGTAACCGCCTCGCAACCGTGGGCAGAATCAACCATGTTTGTTGTATTGGGTGGGGGGGGGGGGTATGATGTTATGCTGTCCTGGGGGTACTGGTTCCCCTGTCTCCTTTGAGATATTTTGGTAAAAATGGTATTGTGCTTATAAATAGGCAAAATGATATTAGATTTTGTAACTTTTGAAACAAGGTTGAAGAATTCTAAAACTGTTATCATTGTACCAAGTACACACACATTTTATATTTATGAACTGTGCACTAGGATTTTCTGTCTTCTACTCAGTGGCGGAGCTAGGGGCATTGGTCGGGGGGGGCGAGAATGGTCTGTAGGGGCGCTTTCGACACTATCTAAGCGGAGCGCCACCACAGGTTGGCGCGGAGCGAACAGAAATTTTTTGAGTATAGATACTCCCTAGATTGCCAGAAATGACCCTTTCCGGGCCTTGCTAATTTGCCGATAATGTGACAAATGTCAATAGGTAGATGAGAGCGCAATAAAAAAGACAATAATCGCGTATAAGTAAAAAGTGGTAAAAAGCTGAAAAGGGCGCCAGCAGTCCATTTGAGTTCGTCAGAGGGGGCATCCGCCTCTCCTGACTGTATGGACGCTCCACCACTGCTTCTACTTTGGAGGGGAGGGGGGGGTGGTACCTACCATCCTTCAAAGTATTAATTGTTGTACCCCTGCTGCGCCCGGTTAGCAACCCGTAACAGCATAGGAAGGAAATCACCTTCAAGAGAAACACCGACAACAAATAAACAAGAACTGCTAATCTCTTAATAGACTGGCTTATTAGTTTCTCAAGGTGAAAAAGATGGAAAATACCTGGAGGAGACATCACTCAGTTATCGTAATTTTACCTGTCAAGGATTTTGTAAGATGGTTAGATGTAGAACAGATATGATTGTGTATAGAACGCCAAAAGGACCACGGTGACATGTACCACTACTAACTTGAAGTGTACTACTACTACTTCGAAGTGTACTACATCTAAAATGTCGCGTACTACTACTAATTCGAAGTGTACTACATCTAAAACGTCACGTACTACTACTAATTCGAAGTGTACTACATCTAAAACGTCACGTACTACTACTAATTCGAAGTGTACTACATCTAAAATGTCACGTACTACTACTAATTCGAAGTGTACTACATCTAAAATGTCACGTACCACTACTAATTTGACATTTACTACAACTAATTTGACATGTACTACTACTAAATTCATGTTTACTACATCTAAATTGTCACGTACTACTACTGATGTCAATACCACTACCTCTAAAACGGAAGCTACTACTACTAAATTGGAGCGATGGCGCTATGCTCAATCTGTGTGCCGAAGTATGCAAACTTATCGACGACTAGACTTTGACCCAATTAAACGCGAGAAATACACCTGCAATCCTGCATAAGATATAATCATAACAAAATTAAATGTTCAAAATGTCATTTGAAATAGATGAAAAAGTGTGGGAATATTTGAAAAGAAATAATATCCTTTGAGGCTCGTATAAATGACAACTAATAATTTTAAAATATGGATTGAACTAACAGGTCTACCTTCAGCTAAACCTAGCCAAGTAAATGAACACCCAAGATGACTGAATATTCCAGTGAGGTAAATTTGCTCCAAGGTAA
>JAIPMN010005819.1:0-29399 GCA_020650975.1 Apostichopus californicus
ACTTCTCCCACCATATCAAGTATATTTTCAGGTGATTTATACCAAATAGATATAGTTTTGGGGTGTTTTAAGGCTTAGGTGTCCGGAATACGAAGTGCCCATGCTACCTGTCCAAAGAAGTAATGGAGCATGTAAAGTCATGAAAGTTTCTATTAAATTTTGCACTCTGATTCTTTATAGCAGTAACAACGTCATCACCTGCCACTACTGAGGCAGTTATAACCACACCACCAACCCCACCTCCATCCCCCACTCAAAAGGAACCACCAAAGTTTGATTTTAGGAAGAGCTGGTCGGAGAAGGAACTTAATGAAGAAATTGAAATTATGGTCAGACAGGTGAAGGGTGTCCTGTTCGATACAGATGAATCTGTGATACGAAAAGACTTAGGTAAGTCCATGATGGTAGGACCAAGTTAACCTTATAATGATATTATTATTATTATTATTATTATTATTATTATTATTATTATTATTATTATCATCATCATCATCATCATCATCATCATCATCATCATCATTATTATTATTATTATTATTATTATTATTATTTATGATTTATTATTTATTATTGTTTATTATTATTATTAATATTATTATTATTATTACAATGCAACAATTATTCAAATTAAAAGTCTCGGAATCAATAGCTGACTTTGCATGGTCTCGTTTGCTCCATAATTTTGATCATTATCGTTAGATCACCATATCCAAAATATTTTCTTGAGAAATCAATAATAAATTAATAATATCTGGAAGAAAAAAAAAGTAACCTTATAATGATAAGACCTAGGTAAGACCATAATGATGATGTATAAGCCCATAAAAGTAAGTAGAAAATGATGAGATCTAGTCATGTGTCTTCAATTGAAACAACCTTGGTAAGCCTATCATGGTAAAACCAAGGTGAGTCCAACAAAATTAGGCCTAAGCATATCCTTAATTGTAAAGTCCTAAGCATATCTGAATGATAAATACTATTTAAACCTATATTGAATATCCATAGTGATAAGACTGAGGTATCTGCATAGTAATGAGATTTAGGTATCTCCATGGTGATGTGACTTAGGTATCTCCATAGTAATTAGATTTAGGTATCTCCATAGTGATGTGACTTAGGTATCTCCATAGTAATGAGATTTAGGTATCTCCATAGTGATGTGACTTAGGTATCTCCATAGTAATGAGATTTAGGTATCTCCATAGTGATGTGACTTAGGTATCTCCATAGTTATGACACTAAGGTATCTCCGTAGCGATGGGACATGGGTATCTCCATACTATCACTATGGATATACCAGAGTCTCACAACTATGTAGATACTTATGTACATGTGTAACTCCATATTGTTAAGAACTAGGAAAGTCCATAATGATAAGACCTTGGTCCATATGTCCAAAATAAAGCAAAGTAAGTCTTGTTGATAAGAACAGCACGGTTAGTCCACTATGGTAGGACCATGTTAAATCTATAATAATGTCTCGGTATGTCTGTACTGGTAACATCCAGGTAGATTCCATATATATACTTCCTACAGCACAGACCTAGCTAATGAAAGTTTCCAGACCACAAATATTGATGATGTTGTGAAGTGCACAGTGATCAGGTGGACAGGAGATTTCAAGCTGGTGACAAAATTGATAAGTCACTTGTGAATGAGAATTATTACTTACTTGAAGCTGTGATTGGTATTCATAGATGATATCTCCTTATTTGGATTATGAATTCTCTTTGGCAGAGCAAACAAATTCAGTGGATGCAACCATAACTAATATAGTGGAAGGTAAAACTACCCAGGATGCAACAGAGGAGCCAGCAACTGAACCTGACATCAAAACTGATGTGAAGGTTTCTGCTAGTGTAAGTCACTGTAATTATGATAACATGTGAAAGGAATATAAAGGAAGATAAGTGTCAATGGTAATAATGTATGAGTATTGGGCAGGGGTAACAATGTCTGACTATGGGGCAAGGGTAACAATGTATGAGTATGGGGCCGGGTTAACAATGTCTGAGTATGGGGCAGGGGGAACAGTGTCTGAGTATCGGGCAGGGGTAACAATGTCTGACTATGGGCAGGGGTAACAATGTCTGAGTATGGGGCAGGGTAACAATGTATAAGTATGGGGCAGGGGAAACAATGTATGGGCAGGGGTAACAATATCTGACCATGGGGCAGGGGTAACAATGTCTGACTATGGGGCAGGGGTAACAATGTCTGATTATGGGGCAGGGGTAACAATGTCTGAGTATGGGGCTGGGTTAACAATGTATGGGGCTTGGGAGTTTCCTTTTTAACAGGGGGTCAGGTACTAAGATGTTTCTAAAAGGTAAGTTAAAGCACATAGATTTTTGGGTAATCATCTGCCTTGGACAGGTGATATATTACCATTTTCCTCATCTTGAGGTCTGGGAAAAAACTTTAGGGTGTGTGAGGGCAAAGGATACAGGGGGCTTGACAACAAAAGTGGGATCTGAATTGATCCATCAACATTTCACTGGCTTAAATTATTTACAACAAGACTGAGAGTGTCATCTCTGACAACCAGGTGATTGGGGGTCTGAGGGTTTTGTCTTTGTTGAAGTCCATTGGGTTCTGTGAACGGAGACAGGGTTGTGAATCTAGGACATAGTACACATTGATTTCTGACTGAGTCCTGTTAACTCAGATCATTTAGACATCAGTACACATCAGTATATTCAGAGAACTCATATATATGCCGGTGCTGTGGCTGGGTGGATAAAGGCAGTGGTATTTGAAGCAATGAGGCTTAGCAATCTGGAGAGTCAGGCTTCGATACCCGGCCAGGTCTCAGTAAGGCGGGTGTTTCATCCAAGAGCAATCTATGGGTTTTCCCATCTGAAATGACTTTCTAAATTGAAAAGATTCCAAATTTGAGTTAAAAAGTTGAATTGGAAGCCACCCGACATGTCAGTTGTAATCCATAAGCCCTTACAGGTCTCTCCCACATTTGTGGCTGCTGAAGCGTCGGTAAATTAACTGCTGATTATTACTAAATGGTATTTCATATTAAGTTCTTGGATATTCTGATGCATCTGATATGGGAGATAGTACACATGTTGTGTTGCTTTACTAAGTTACCTCACATTAACTGCAGCACTGAGGTAAGTCAGACAAGATCAATACACATGACTGCATTTAGTTTATACCTGGTATACAAGATTATTTTGCTTATTTCCTTGTAGTCCTTGAAGTTTGCTGATTCCCAGTTTGGAAAAACATCAAAAGACCGGCAAAAGTCTCTGGAGGAGAGAAAATTAGCTCTGCTGGCCTCAGCTAAGAGGTGAGTTTTTATCTGGTGGACTTGCCAAGAGGTGTCCTTTAAGAAGCAGTTTGCATTTGAATGAGAACCTGCGATGATTTTAGCAGACCAGTATGGAGTATCACTGCACTTGATCAGACTAAGAATTTCTCCAAGAAGTTTCTTTAATAAATTAAAATGTAACTAACAAGTGACTTTTGATTTTATTAGATTATAAATATTTCATTGCCCCAAGACTTTTGCATGTCAGAGTTGTGGTCACTTGCAAAAGGCTTAACAGAACTGCTTAAACTTTCATCTTATAATTTGAAGGGAAAGTTGTCTAGCAAACCTGATATGCTGCATTATTTATGGGAGTTTAGTATCAAATAATATCAAATCTTTATGAAAGTCAGGTAAGAGATGGTATTGAAGAGTCAGAGTTTAGACTTTAAACCACAGTTTCATTGGAACATATGTAGCTTTATGTATTAGTTATGCAAGTAATTGGAACATTAGCTCCTTAAACTAGAAATGGGCCCTCCTTGGGCTTGCTCTTTGATTAGTAGCCCTTTCTTAGGTTCCATTGTTCCAGTTGGTTTTCTAAATTGTAAGTAATGGAAAATATTTAAGAGTTTTTTATACAGGTAAAAGTATTGTAAAGCTGGCTGTAGTTAACAGGAAGACGATATTACAAAGACAAAATCATTCTTGAATTTCCTGGTCAAAGAAACTTTATTTGAACCCTGTCTCTTAACCTGCAGTATGCAGTTTTTCCACATTATGTTATTTCCTCTGTGAGTTCTTAAAGATATTCACATATATATCTCTGGTAGTGTCTGACTAGAACCTTAAGAGGAGCCAAGTAGTGAACAGCTGTTCACACCAGATAATCTTAACACAACAGGAGAAACATAATCATAGTTTACCCACAATTCAAAAACCTTTACGATTACACTTAGTGACTTGCAGCAAGTCACGTTTGTGGATTCGATCAAATCCGTTGCAGACAGTAATTGGATTAAGAGGTCTCGAATTTTCAAGTTTGATGCAAGGACAGGATTAGCATATTACTTCATCAAGATGGCTTCCAAGAATATTGTTTGGTAGTTTTCTCTCTGCTACCTGCCCTAACTATATATCTGTTGTTATGCATGGCCTATTCTGTGTACTAATATTTCCATGTAGCAACAAGTAGTGGTATAAGAACCAGTCACCATGTATGTTCATTTAAAAACATGAGATAAAATTCAGCACTTAGAATACATTTTGATAAGAGCAGCATGATTTTAAGGGAACATAGTCCATGGGAATAATCATGTGAGAGTCTGTTTGTTTCTCTTGATGATCATTCTCAATTTTTGGGGGAAGTGGGAGTGGAATACATCCCAAAATATTCTGATGTCTATCCAATCATGTGCTGATTTTTCACACAAAAAATTAAGCTTTTTTTCCACATTTGTCCCATTTTTGCAGACATTTTGAAGCAAGTGAAGATAAACCGGAATGATATTTACTGGTGGAACCAATCATCGATGGTGGAAAGTGAGGAGGCAAAACTTGTCTTTTTGGCTGGTGGAGTGGCGATAAAGCAATGACCTTTGATGACCTTTTGCCAACATTACTCATGAATATGCATGAAACCAACTGTGCTAATCAGAAGATGAACATTGTTTTGTTTAGATTTTTTCAGTACCGACACACCGAGTTAGTTAAGTCATGACTATGAATTAAAATGTGAAGACGATGTATTAGGTAATTGTTAAAAGAGCAAGGGGGCATTTTCGTATTGGACTTTACTCTAGAATTCAGTCAAGTTGTTGGTGCCATGCTTTATAAGAACTGAATGAATTTTATCATCTTGTCCAAAATGGTGCAATTAATACATAATCATCAACAGTTATTAATGGGAACAACTTCAGCCTCACTTCAAGTGAAGCTCGGTTAATGAACTTCTGCTGTGGGGAGCGTGGTAATTCTCGACCAGGTGTTCATGATTTTGTTGGAAAGTGACTGACGGGTTCAAGATTCTTCACACCTACTACTATGACATAAATGCAATCAACTTTCTGTTTGAGTGTGTTTGATGGTGACACAAGTGGGAACACTGCTGCAAGTACTACCAGCATCTTGAAACATACAGAGAGACAAAGGAAAAATTTTGAAAGGAAGAACTTTTGAAGTTTTTATAGTTTTCTTTATTTGAAGTTTGAAAGAGTGCCTTTGTGGAACACACTTACCGTCATATCAAAGACCCTTTAAGATGTGATGGTGTGCTGGTTTTACTACATAAATTAATGTGAATATATTATCGTTCATCTAAAGTGGACCCCTTCCTTTAAACCTGAGACTAACATTTGATGCTTAAATATATCCTCTACAGTATGTTGTAAAAGCATGAACATATCATATGGTCATGATGGATTTGTTATAATTAATTGCGTGGGGGAGGGACTTACCCAATTGTTACAATAAGTGGACTAGGGTTGAGAGTGGATCATATTGTTTGGTTTTCATGCTCAGGACATATCCCATGGTTACAGTAAGTGGGGTTGAGAGTGGATCATATTGTTTGGTTTTCATGCCTAGGACTTATCCCATGGTTACAGTAAGTGGGGTTGAGAGTGGATCATATTGTTTGGTTTTCATGCCTAGGACTTATCCCATGGTTACAGTAAGTGGACTAGGGTTGAGAGTGGATCATATTGTTTGGTTTTCATGCCTAGGACTTATCCCATGGTTACAGTAAGTGGTCTGGGGTTGAGAGTGGATCATATTGTTTGATTTTCATGTCCAGGGCTTAAACCATGGTTTCAGTAAGTGGTCTGGGGTTGAGAGTGGATCATATTGTTTGGTTTTAATGCCCAGGACTTATCCAATGGTTACAGTAAGGGGTTGAGAGTGGATCATATTGTTTGGTTTTCATGCTCAGGACTTATCCCATGTAAGTGGTCTGGGGTTGAGAGTGGAACATGTTTTTGTTTGGGGGGGGGGGCTGTCCTTAATAAGTAATTTTATCCCATCAAGTCTATGTAAAGAAATGAGGATGTTTTTAAATTAAATGCAAACTTTTATGTTAACTTTCTGATATAATTTATAGACAGGGTAAAGAATGTCATTGTCAATTTCATCTTTTTCTTTTCTTTTTTCTTTGGGGGTTTGGAGGGGGGGGGTCAAGTTTCATAAATCCAATCATTTTACAGTGTAGATAATAAAGATAAGGTAAGGATTAATTCCATACTTGACTGACAAGCTCTACTGTTTGCCCCTTTCAAATCTCTGTGAATCTATAACCAGTACAGGGTCTGGTTACAGGATGGTGAGAAAGTGCATTTCTTGCAAGGGTATCTTTATTAGGGATTGGCCATGATCACTTCACGTTACAGTCAAGTGTAGTCATTGCCAGGCGAGTAGTCAAGGGGGGGGAGGGGGAAACCGTCCCCTCCTTGAGCATATTTTTTATGGTATTGCTAGTAATTTCAAATAGAAAATGCTTCGATGCAACTTACAAGGCCTGGGAACTGCCAATTCCAGCGATCTGGGAGGCATTTTCGGCTAAAATTTTCTTGTACGCTTCGTGCCATCCACATGGTGGCGCTACGCTTAGATAGTTTGCCTACAGGCTTCGCTCCTCCCTTGGCAAATTCCTCGCTACGCACCTGGTCATTGCTGGTGATTCTGTGTGTCACTAAACTTGAAATTTCAGTCTTGAGTAATGACTGGTTCCAACATTGGGCGTATTCAAAATACAATAATGATATGATTGGATAGTATTGTTTATGTTTGATAAAGTTGTCAAATCTAAATGAGAAATGGTTAGGATAATTTCTTCATCTTTCTCTCATGTGTCACAGCATAAGAACTACTCTTTGTTATTTATTGATTGGTTTCAGCTCGTGCCTTTGAAATCACATTAAAATTTCTTCATGGTAGTTACATGTGTTCTAATAAAGGTGGAACAAACTTTTTGTAACTTTCTATAACCACCACGGTTGTTTTTAGATAAATTTGAGGCTTTCTGATTTCCAGACCAAGTGATGTATTGGTGGTTTTTAACAGGGGCAGTGTGAAGAGTATCTGGGAAGTATTGATGGTTTTAAATCTGACATCATTCACAATATGGTAGAACATTTAAGACGGTCAAAGATGGGCTAGAAATTTTTAACTAAAAAAATCCACAGCTATCTTTGCCCTCGTTGAGGGATTGTTATGATTTACAAATAATCAAATATTAATTAATTTTATTCTGCTTTGGGCTGGAAAACATAAAAGATGACCTTCATTAAAGTGCTTTTTGGAAATCATTCACTATGTCAGTTGGCAACTAGTGGAAAGGTCAACAGTCTCTCCCCCCTTCCTCTCCCATCCTCTTCTACTCTCTCAAAAAACAAAGTTAAAAGTAAGTTGAAAATATCGGAACTATTTCGTTGTTCTGACCATCCAAAGGTTTCTGATCTTCAGAAATTATTCTCAAATGTTGAAACAATGCCTTTTTGCAGCATGTAATGTTGACCATGATCACTATTAGTTCTTTTCCACTTCTAGATATGTATCCTATATTAAGTCACTGTTTTTGAGAATCCTTGCTTCCCATTTGCTGATACGAAATCTATTTTTCTGGCTAGATTGTGCTTATTTTCAAATATATGGTGGTGGCATTGTTCTTTTGATTCCAGCTACATAATTGTTTTTTTAAGTCATATCTATTGACAATGGCAAATCCTTGCTCTCCTTTCTTCTGTTTACCTTGCACAAAATTGTGGAAAATTGCTTAATATCCTGTCTACTGTATACATTTCTCAAAATGTGGTTTGTATGTCACTGTTTGTATTAGACATACTCGTGTGAAACCAATGAAAATTGTAAAAAGGCCTTCCCTTTAAAAAATATTAAGGTTTTCAGTTGTATTTTTATGTCATTTATGTTGTTGTTGTTCTTTGCTTTTGTGTTAGAAAACAACTCTGGTAGAACTGAATCTAGAACTCTGCAGTAACTCTACAGTGATAGCTGTCTGTAGCACATAATACTGTTTGAGTGAGGTTACAAGTTCACAATTAACAGTGCTCATTAGGGCTAAGTACGGTACTCTCTGGGTCTGTAGCACAGAATATTGTTTGATCGAGTTTATAATATACAACGCTCACTAGTTATGAGATGACTAGAGATGACACAAGAACTTCCTTTTAATCGTAATGATTTGTCAAATATGAGTGAATATTCTTAGATTTGTTTGTGATAATTAGTCTCTGTGGGACATACCATTATTATTTTTTGCAATGCAGTATTTGCTGCAGATAAGTACTAGACAATGAGCCATGGGTAGTATTATTAATTAATATTCAATAATGCGAAGTTTCCTCTTTTTTCCGTTCGTCCCATTAAAATCATATGGGCTATTTGATTAGCTGGAGGGCCACTTGAAACTTAAACTGGGTCGTCCTGCTGACCAGTTGCCTAAAAACTTAAGTGCAAACGCTGGAAATATTGATTTTCTTTCAACTTTATACCATTTTAATTGCTGACGTCAATAGAGACCTTCAACATGACTAGCCAAATATGTTTCCAAGAACTTTGGCAAATTTCTAAGCCATATCTCCATATCGAGAAAATGGGACTGCACACATGATTTAGCAGGGTTAGTAATCAAGCCTTATGTGATATTTCCATAAACCATGAAAATACCCATATCAGACCTCAAACTATGAAGCTATTTCCACTAGCTTTGTGACCATGTCTCAGTCTCAAAGACCTAATATTAAGCAAAAGGCTGGTGTAATAGAAAAGGCGAAATTGGGATCCATATCCTCATTAATGGAAGATGGCATGTGTTAAGTAGGATTATAGTTGTCAATGTTGTTATTAAAGGTTATAACACTGTTATAAAAATGTACTGAAAAATGTTATAAAACTACACTGCTTATTAGGAGACACTGATCAGTACAATAATCCAAGTACAATCACAAACACCAAACGGGGAATGTGTGTCAAACCAGAGTATTGAGACAACTCCCAAAGTGAGACAACTCACTTGGTGAAGTGAGACACCTCCCGACAATACGGATCCACAATACCAAAGGCCAGCATTTCAATGCTTTCTCAACACAAAGCATTAGAGAATGGAATAACCTCAGACACTATTCAAGCGGTGTTTGTGCTAACTGGCACTAAAGTTGCTCCTGCCAAGTTTTTAAAAGCAACCCGGTAGGATTCACTGAATTTTGTTGACATAAAGGAATGTAAGTTGATTTGCTTCTCTGTGAAGCTCCTCTAAGTTTCAGTACTCAAGAAAATCCAAAACAGAAAAGTGGTATTTTACGTTTCTGTATTCCTTAATATATCATAATTGAAATAATTTCCAAGTTATTATACCCAGCAAAATTGTTAGTAAATGCTACAAAACTAGTGAAATGGCAACAACTCAAACGTTCCAAATCATGGTAGTATTCTCTTTAAATACTCATTGCACCATCTCTATACAGTAAGGAATGGAAACCAGTTAAAATCTTTGCAATCATGTGTCTTTTTCAATGAACCAATGTAATGCCAATACCCAAACTCTGTTAAACTGTGAAGTCAAAATCTTGCTGGTACTAATCACTAGTGTTAGATACTGGATGTGTACACTAATAACATCTGAACTACTCAGAATTAAAGGGAATCTTCCCATGCTGATGTGGATGAATGAACCAATGTAATGCCCTTTAATAAACCCCTCCCCCCTGTCCCCTCCCCCCTGTATTCCTGTACAGTACACCTGTACATTTGATCAAACTAGATATATACCCTTTAACCTTTAGGAGAATGTGGCTACAGGGGATGGTATAAATCTTTTTATGCTGGTTTACATACATGATTCGATGTAATGCTATTCAATATGCTCATATGTGTTACCAATGATACGTACACAAAATACACATTGATGGTACTACTCTGTATTTCAGTGGTTACATTTCAAGAGATTTCAAACAACCAAGTCTTAGTTTCAATTTTAGAGACAAATGCTCTCAACTGCTATTAGAATATTTGTTTTTATGATGAAGTACCCTAATTCTCCTCCCTTACATCCTCTAAAGAGAAAGGAAAGAAAAAGTAATGGGGTGATTAGACAATCTTAAGTAAGTAAACATAATAAACATTACAGACTAAGAACCATTGTATGGGATAAAGGAATTACACCAAATATATATGGCAAAATATTATACACACAGAATAAAATATGAAATAATAATAATAAACTTGTAAAGGATACCCATTAATTATACTAACTTGCATTGTTTTGTGTTTTGCATCAGACATTTACAGAGAATTACCCTGAAATTTTGCTTATATCCTTTTTGTAGATTAAAAAAAATTAGAGTATATAATTTACTAATACTTATTATCTTTCATCGATAATTGCATTCAAATCAAATTTAACTATTAAGAGTTGCTTCAAAATAGTTTTCTCTTTCACATTAACAGCGGCTGGCTGTGTTTGTGCGTTGAAAATTTCATTTGTCACAATTAATGTAAGCTTTTCGACACTACACTTTCGAAATCAGTTCCTAGCCCTATCATGCATAATTATTCCTATCTGGGTAGGAGTTGTCTGTATTGTTGTCATAGGGACACAACAATGGTAATATATATAGCAAACACCTTTTAACAAACTTGTACAAAGCAATTCATTTCAGTAACTTCCTTTCAAGCCTCTTTACTCTGGACAGAACATCACTTAATTTTATGACAATGTCCAAATAGAAAGCCACCTGAGGCTAGGACCTCTACTGGAAAGTGATTAAATATGCCCAATTGGCATTAATTCCAACTCCTACTGGCAGCTTAGAACACCAAAACACTGAAATATATTATCTTTAGTATGTGTCCTTAGTCTTGTTTCTTTTCAGTTAGCACGTGAAGAAGATCCTGTCAGGATGGAAACCTTAGATCCTTTTACTTTCATATAAAAGCTATTTAGAGTCACCATTGCTCAAAATAGTGCAAATGACAACTCAGTAATAATTTAGAATTCTTATCATGTGGAATGATCTTGACATTTCTTTACCAAATAATACTTCCTTTTTATTGTCAAGGAAGAAATTGCTTAATATAGGTAAAAAATTTAAATCTGTGAATATTTTATCCAGCAAATGCAATATTACAATTGATATTATTCATCATATTAAAGGCAGTTATTTCTAGTAAAATAGCAACTTGTACACACTGGTTCTTTATAGTCACTGAAATATATAAACCCAATTTAACTAATTTTCATTTGCCGTGCATTTTGTTTTGAGGCAAATAAAAATTCCCTGGAAAATGCTGTTTACTGTTTTAAGGCTATCTATTGATATAGTTCTCTCTTAAAATAAAGCTTTCTTTTGTAAATGTTTTTTCCACTATTATACTCAATTTGCAGTGTACAGGATTTTGACTTCTTTGTGTTCTTAGCATTCTGGTCAATTTTCCTGACTTAATGAAGGTTTTAGTACCCAATGTATGTGTTATGGCAAATTCATACAGAGGATATGATATTTGAATTAGTATACAAAGTTACCCCTTAAGAATACAGCTTGGTTTGAAAGCCACCAAAATCTCAAGTCACAAATTTATAGTCTCAATTGTCCACTCTAAACTGGATCTCTTCGATACTGTTTATCGTACAATTAAACTCTCGTCTTCATCTCGCTTCGGTTTCTAGTTTATTTCTACAAATTCTTCGTACAGCCTGCACAATTGACTCTCAAAAGTGTTACTTGGTCTATCGTCATCAACGTCCAGTGGAGGTAACACGACGGAGCCCTGGCGAATCCTGTCCAAGAGTGTCGTTCTCCCAAGATTGGCTCGGGCTGCGAATCTTTTTACATCTATTGCTCCCTCGTCTGAAAAAAAAAGGCGTTAGAAAATGTATCTGATGGAATTCTTTTTCTTTTATCTTCTAATACGGAAAAAGTAACATTTGCAATAAATCTATGAGGTTAGACAATTCATTGGACATCAACATAAACTGAAATCAAAAACCAAATCACATCAAAATGATATTCACAATTTCAATCCCAGAAAAACAAATGAAAGATTACCAGCAACAACAACAACAAATACACACACAGGACAAAGACAAGATACAGACTTTAATCTGAGTCAAAGGTCAAATATTTATCAGTTTAAATTAAAACTGAAGGTACTGTAATATTAACATTGTAAAGGGGTTCTTCTTCGACAAAATCTCAGAATTTGTTTTTGTACAGCAACCCAAGGTGTACTTGAGTCTTGAGAGTTTATTTGCAACTTAATTTGATATGCTTTACAGAGCTTTGTGTAAATAATGACTGCAAAACTCAAGTAGGTTTAAATGTGATTGGAGTGCATATGTTGTGTGGGGATAGGTAACAAAGGAGTCAAATAAATCCATAGAAACAAGTCTTGAGTTCATCTATGTCACCCTCTGCCCTTCTGCAAATTACAGAAATCTTGCTTATTGAAAGGGTGTACTTTGAAAGTCAGAATTTGAGATCAAACTTTAATACTAACGTGATTACAATGCACAGATGAATGTTTTTAGGGCACAACTGTATTTTCACATTAGGGGGAAACAGTTTTATTTTCCTAGGGAGGGGGAGGGGGGATGGAGAAAAGAAGGGAAGAGGCAGAACAATTTAACATTCTGATTTTTCATAATTTTCATTATTTATGATCCTACCTGGTTTCTGACTGCTTTTAGCATTTTTGATTGATTCAGAGACACATTTTCGCAGGATTATGTCTGCCTGATGAAGTATACTGGTTAGGCTGGCAGCACGAGATTGTTCCTAAGGACAAATACCAAATGTAGTAAATGCAAATCTGTCACAACCTATTTTAACACCCATTCTGGACAGTCAGGTGATAGCTGATGTCATCGTATCAGATGTTCTTAAAAGGCTTCACTCTTTTATTTTAATCTCCTTGTTGTTTTTCTTGAAATGGGGTATATTTGGGAGTTTTGCTTAGGGTCAATGTTTTACATGTTCAGAATTTCCTCCAAATGCAAAGTCTGTTTTGTAAGAGACATTATTTTTAACTGTGGATAAATTATTTAAATATGATCAAGCAAAACAGAAGCATTTGTGTTCACTTGCAGCATTCAACTCTTGAGTTGCCTGGTACTTGCTTAAAATATTGCAAGATTTAAATCAAATTTTGTATCTTTGCCTTGCAGATTGCTATGAGCGTGTGGTTTAAACCCACTGATGCATGATATACCTGGCAAATTTTGAAATCAATGTAATTCAACAACACCAGAATATCCCATTAAATGGGTCCACAAATATATGTGATACTTATAAAGCCATAGACTTTCCCTACCTTTGCCTCTATGTCATCTTCTTCAACTGGTTGGACAGGATTTAGAAAGGCATCATTTATAGTACCCCACATTTGAGATCTGTTGAAGGAACGAGAACAGACAACTGTTACTGAGTGGTATAAACATTACAGAACAACATTGTTAGGACAAATTAATTATTTAGCTACAATTTTTTGGCGTTTGATTTTAATAAATGTTTTTAAATTTAGATCCGAAACTCCCACGACACTGACAATTATTAGTACATAACTAATCATCTGGGTACATGCCTTTTAAATTGGGTGACTAAACTTAAGGGAATATATTATTTTGATTACTTGTAATAGTAGTCTAAGCAACTTTCTTATCTTAAGCTCTGAGTCATTTTTGCACTGCCTCAATACCGAATCCAAGCTGACAGATCAAGATGTATGGCTTCTCGCAGGGTTAAAGGCATTGAAGACTCGCCCCAAACCGCGTGCGGCCATCTGAAAAAGTTAACTTTCTGTTGCTTGCAAATGACGTTTTGTTTGTGTCGCTACAAATTGCAGACAGTAAAGAAATGTGATACCTTAATTGTTATCTTTAGCTGGACCTGAGATGTCTATCGCTGCATCGTTTGTTTACTGTGTTGTGGGTATTGACCGCAGTTGTATGTACTGACTATACACTAGTGTCTAATTACCGACGGTAGCAAGCAGTGTGTGTACTTTCTGGGATCGATGGTGGTGTTTAACACTTCTGTTACACCTCATTCGAAACTAGGTCAGATTACCGGCATTAGACGTTTCTTTTTGCGCGAGTCTTCACACCCTTTAATGACCGCCTATCGATATCAATATTCAATCCATGCCTTATGTTATCCTATTAATCCCTTGAAGAGACAAACAGACAAAAACACAGGATCTTACAATTGCAAATGGTTAAACTCGCAACCTCCGTCGACGATGAGGTAATTCGTTTCCCAGGTCGCTCTAGTCATATCGGGTTCTTCCATCTTTTGCAGCATATTTCCGTAAGTTTCTAGGGATATCGGATTAGGTCTTTGAGCGTTTCTGCTAACGGCAATATTAATAGGACAGGAAATGTGGACTTGACAGAACCCGACGGAATCTGAAGAAGAAACAAAGAAACAGTAAATCAATAAAAAGATAAAAAACCTTTAAAACATAAGGCTAGATTCAAAGTTATTTGTGAAACATATAAATCACAATTTTTCTATAAGTAAAAATTAACCAGCTGAAAAAAGAACAAGGCTTGTTAAAATTAGTAACCTAAATAGTTATTATTCATGGTATAGAATTAAACCGTCTCTACAAAAGTAGGCAGCTTGTTGTAGGTTTCTACATTGTTATACAGTATATCTATATCCCAAAATTTTCAGCTAACATCATCTAGGTCTGATTAAAAGGCTCAATTCTTCTACATGTATGTGAAATTGTTGGCTTCCCTTGTTGAGTTCAAAAGGATTAGAGATGACCATAGTACTGTCTGTTATAGTGGATCACATTAATTCACAAGGACAGTTTTATCTGGTTTAAGACCATCTCAGTCTGGAGTCTTCGGCTCGCAAACGTCCTGGTCTCCGGGTCTTTATCTCAGACAGATCTTTACTACATCACTGCTAAGCACACTAGAATCTGATGCAGAACTATATTTTAATGATTATTTAAACTAATTTTTGAGAGGAAAGAATGAAAGAAAATTATACAGCCTATGATCTAGAAGCAATGACTCACATTTGCGGGCAAGCTGATAATATTCGTACCGCATACTCCGGTAGAAGAAATTATCGTCCACGAGTAACACCGTTGCTAAAGGTCTGGTAATCGATGAACACTTGCTCAGCTGATGTGTCAAACTTTCACAAAAGTTATTCTTGACAGATCTTACATTTCCATTGCCATTGGTTACCTCAGTTGCTTTCATTCTGTCAAGGGCATCAATGAGGGTGACATCATCATTGGATGAAAGCACATCTAAGAGTTTGTCGATACAGGAATGAATCTGCTCACGGTACTGTTTCCAGGTAGATGAATTGCTCTCCTGTTGAGAATGAATGTCAACAAATGTGTTCTCAGCAAGATATTGAGGCAATTAAGACAAAAGTCACCCATAAGTTTTCCCCAACTCAACCAAAAACCTTAAACATACGGTGACTTGTTGCAGTTGATTGAATTTACTGACCGAATTAGTTCGAAAAAAAACAAAATAGACCATGAGAGCAAAACTCTGAAATATTGAATCCAACACTTGATTTATGGATACACAAGAAACTTATGTGATGAAATAGGTGTGATGACCAGTAGAGAAGTAGAAACGAACTAAACAGTATGACGAGCAATCTCAAACTGACTTTTAATTCTTTATACATGCTCGCGATATACATTACATGACATTGGGGAAAGGGAGATATAGGGGGCTGTTAGGGAATGTCCCCTCCCTAGTTTTACACCAATTATGATAAAATGAATCATCCAATCATCATGAAATACATAGGCTTTTGTAGTGTCAACCATACATTTATGTAATGTAAACAGTATGAGAACACAGCATGCAGTATTATCAGCTAAGAGTATACTGACTTTTTCCAAGCGCCTAACCAGAGGGCGATGGGAGTGATTGCCTGGCTAAAATCTTGGGCAATTGAATAAAATGTGAAAGATCTGAAGCCTCTTAAGTCCACCATATCATATAGCTTCCAGGACCCCATGCAGATAGCTACAGCATTCTCGATGGCAGGTCAATAAATTGGCAACCAGCCCCACCCCCCCCTCTACAATATATCAAGTTTATTTTAACCCCCCCCCCCCTCCCTAGATGAAAAGTCTGGTTACTCCACCAATTATACAATTGGCTAACGGTGTAGGCCCTAAGCTTAATGCCATTGTACATACCTGTGCAAAGTCCAGGTCTTCTGGGATTAGCTTGTCATAAACAATGTGTAGAACCCTCAAGCGGCCTTTTTGGTTACAAACATTTAAATCAAAGGGAATAGTGTTAACGAATTCACAGAAAAGGTTAGATAGGGTTGTTTTTCCTGCCGCAGGAATCCCCGAAAAAAGTGCAAGACAAACTTTTTCTTGCAGCGTAGAAGACATCTTCAGTACTCAATCGAACTTCCAACTTAAACAAATTCCCCGCTTACACAGTCCGATCGCTGACGTGATGTGTGTACTGGCTGTTGTGTGACTGCAAAAGGATTACCCAATTGCAATGGGCTTGTTTATATACAATGTTATTGGAGTATACCTTTTCTTACGGTGGTGGTTGGGAGACATAGCCGATATCGAAGGAAACGGTTTCACACGGTAGAGCGCCATATTAAATCAGCTGGTGAAGTTGTTCGAAAAGTCGTTACTAAATATATACTGCAAGACATAAAGTCTGAATATTACATATTTTAGTTACACGAGATGGGTCGTTGTTGGATTGAGCGTACTAAATGAATGGACTGACTACAATGAATACAACTTTCTCAGGCAAACCGTTCCATTCACAACCCTATTAGAAAAATTGTTATGCCAAATATTTAACCCTACTTTGTGACATTTGGAGTTTAAGACAATGACCTCTAGTACAACTACTATTAGCAAACATGAAAAAGTCAGTGAAGGATTAATTGTCAAAACCATACACAATCTTGAAAACCTGAATCAAGTCACCAGGTAACCTCCTAAGTGATACAGTGTGGTGAGATTCAACAGTTGTAACCGCCCATAATAAGGAACACCCTTTACGGAACTAATCATCCTAGCTGTTCAACAGAGTAATTCACCATCCTACCAAATTGAACAAGGCCCCAGTATTAGCTAAGTGCAACCCATCCCTGGCAAACAAATCCCTTCTACCCTGGAAACATGACCACATGTCATCAAATTTGAAGCCGAAGTCAGAACACAGACTATGCAAGAAACCATTCAAAGTTACCTTCTTATGTGAATGAACCATGTTGTCAATTCTTGGCAATAGACTACATATAACAACTTTAGCACGAGTTGATGCTAGGCGACACACCATGATTTACAGTCTGCAGTGTAGCCACCCTCCCCATAACAAAACTGAACATCTTCGATTGATAGTCTTCTAATTTTCATTCGGTCATCGAGCTGAGTTCAGCTGAGAACTTTGTTACCTCGTCAGCTGACGATATGTACCAACAAGTTGCTTATTTTGTGATACATACCCATTTCACTTACATAGTGTTGTCCTCTCTACGCTTCCGTATATTTAAGAATACTCCCTTATCAACGACTGTGCATTGTATAACGTTATCATGCTTCATTCCAAAATGGCCGCCCCCATGGGCTCGCACAGGAAATTTTTCCTTATGTTGCTCTTTGCTCTTTCTGTTCCCGTGGTGCAGTGTAAGTCTCGATGATGTGCTAGTTGAATGCCGTAGAGAGACAAATATAATGTTGTGCCATAATCTGAAATTGATCAACCGATAAGCGTTTATTGTGATGCATTTATGTTAGCAGCGCAAGGTTCAGCTGACGTGTTATTGAAATAGCACTTGCTAACGTTAGGCTAGCATAAGTACTAACGTTACGAATACAGTACAACTACTAGTGTAGTAGCATGGACATGGACAATTCCGGACACCTAAGCCTTAAAACACCCCAAAACTATATCTTCTGGTATAAATCACCTGAAAATATACTTGATATGGTGGGAGAAGTGTGTTATATTACGATACACGGCCAAACTTTCTTTCCTGCAAACTGTTTTCACGTTGTATTCCAAGAAGATTCTTTTGATTGTGGAACTGGTATTTCTTTGCTAGAGTATTGGTAATTTTCGGACACACAGTCCCACAGTGTGGCGCTGGTGATAAAATTGGTGGCGCAGTTGCTCTTTCAGTAATTATAACAGACTTCATAGATCTCCGTCATTTTATTGACAAATATGTAAGTATTTACTTGCACACGGGTCATTTCGTACTTTTTGGTGAAATTTGGCTCTTCCTGTAGGTTGTCATGGTGAAATCGTGCATTTCTTAGGGGTGTCCGAAATTGGCAGTGTTCCGAAATTAGCAATACTGACTATACTAAGTAGTAGTAGGCCTAGGGAACACGGTAATTTTGCCTTGCTACCTAAGCTCGTGTACTGTGTGCTATATAAAGGTCACTGATACTCACTAACAGATCCCTAACCCTATTAGTTTGGGAATTTTCCTTGCTTTGACTGTTTCGACTGGAGATCTTAAGCAGGCATAAGGCTATCACTTTTCTGGTGGGATCTGATTGAAGACTTGCCCCAAACCGCGTGCCGCGCTCTGAAAAAGTTAACTTTCCGTTGCTTGCAAATGACGATTTCTTCTTGTCGCTACAAAATGTAGACCGTAATGAAACGTGATACCTTGTTATCTTTTATCTAGACCTGAGATTTCCACGCTGCTATGTACACTGTGTTGTGGGTATTGACCTTAGCTGTATGTATTGACTGTACATTAGTGTCTAATTACCGTCGGTAGCAAGCTGTGTGTGTATTTTCTGGGATCAATGGTGGTGTCTAACACTTCTGTTACACCTCATTCGAAACTAGGTCAGATAACCCACATTAGAGGTTTCTTTTTGCACCAGTCTTCACACCCTTTAAAGTAATGGTAAAATATAGTAGAGCAAAACCAATGATTTCATTGTTACCTTTAAACTTAAATTAAAGAATGTTGTTCTTTTAACATGACAGAGTTACTGTATACCATCCTAAGTTTCTTAATGGCGTAACCTTCATTAGGGCACAACATAAAAGCCAACTTTTTATCCTCCTAACTCAATCATTATTCCATAATATAGGCTACACTATAGAAGCTTTACATAACATAAACCTTTTTGTCATTATTTTAAAACAACAATTGGTGTATTAAAGTCATGAATTCCTCCACTTTGGTTTATTACACTACTGCTTCTGAATTTCCTTTCTCCTGTTTCAGCCTGCTTATCCTTTACTTTTTCATGAGGCACTTTGACCAATGTGGCAAAATAGCTCCAATTTCAATGTTAAACACTGATAGAAGAAATAGTATGGAAATTATTGTTTGCTTGGCAAGCGCTTGGCTAGTCTACAAACTTACATTAGCATAGGCGTAGGAGGCATGGGGGCTGCAGCCCCCCCAACCATTTTTTTGGTGAAAATTCGGGCAATATGCTGAGAATTTTTCGGGCACCCACTGAAAGAAAACTAATTTGCAATGTGTTTTTCAATGGTTAAACTTGTATTATTATGACCATTGTAACGACTTCCCCAATAATTCTAACCAATATGGAAGGGTAATAACACGGAAAATGATTGTATGTTATTGGCATGTGATGTAATAATTGATGAATGCCTATATGGTATGCACATTAACATGTTGAACGCGCGCAGAGCGCGTGATGAATTTTGGTTACATTTTTCGGGCAAGTCGTTACAGCCCCACCAAATCAAATTAGGCTCCTACGCCTATTTACATTAGGCTAGGCCTGTACGCACAACTGGTATCATGTGTTCCCTGAAAACTAGGCCAGGCCTAGTTCAAGGCTGGTGCAGAAAGTATCAAAATATCAATGTAATCCTCTTTTACAAAAAGAAAAAAAGTCCTGACATAGCAATGAAATAAACCTGTTCAGATGTGAAGTACAAACAACCACAGCAAGAAATATGGAGAAGGGAGCAAAAACTACAACTGAAATAAACACAGATCTAACTCCAACTCCCGGTGTGGAATTGAAACCATTTAATCCACACAGCCCTAATTTGAAATAGCTTGTGAAACAATGAAACATAAATTATGTATTTTTTTCTTGAAATATTTCACTCAAATACCAGAATTAGCCTACTGTATGCTACAACAAAATTCTACATTGGCCTAAGCAACTAGCTATTGAGACTTTAAAATGCAAATTAATACAAACTATTTGTTTTATGTTTCTTCAATATGTTTTGGTTAACAGGTTACATGGGCATTTGGGAAACTTTTCATTTGAAAATTTTGTACCCGGAGGATGTCAGTTACATATATGAAGTAAAACCAGCAAGGACTTTTGGGGGTTTATTTGTAAGTACACCTGGCAATGTTTGCAAAGTAAACATTTTGATTTCATGTTCAATTACCCAATGTCTTTAAATCTAGCCTAAATTATTCTTTATGACTGTGTATGAAACTGTGCATGTTTTTTGAAGCCTTACTGAAGTTTATGAGTGGAGAAGTACAGGTACAGAACAGTGCTACTGGAATAAGGTTCATGCTGCAATTACATTCTGTATTTGCTTTCATTGAGTGCAGTATCCTTATTGGTTTGTCAGTGGTCAAAGGTCATATGAGATTTAACAGATTACATAATAATAGTAAAAATTCTGGCCAAATACTGAATTTGAAAGATTCCTCAAATCTGTCCGGAAGTCTGGCTGAATTTAATATTCTGTACATACCTAGATTCAACACAGCATTCTCTCCCTCAATAATCTCTGCCCATCCCCTCTTCTCTATCTTTTGTCTAAGCCACCTTTCCTCCCCCACGTTAGCCACCCTCCCAAACATTCCTTTCCTTTCCCACCCCATTCTCCTTTTAAGGAAAGTTTTCATGGAACTTATGATCAAGTTAAAACTGGTGTGACATGTAGACCACGAGTCAGACAATACGATCAGCACCTGTTAAAACAATTGTTTAGAAGAAGCAGTGCGCAAGCTCAGTGATAAGGTGACATTGAAGGTGTCCATATATGACTATGAACTGGAACTTAGGTCTTTTGCCCCCTGACATACATGTATATATGTTTTATTAAAACTCCATCAGCCAAGCGTCTGTACATAGCAAGCCATTCAAAGTCATATTTTCCTCTTTGTTTTTCTATGTTGGATTTTGTGAGATCTAGATCTTATATATATGTTATTGATGGAATTTTTAAATGTTTTTAAACCTATTTCAGGAACAGTACTACGATGAGATTGAACTCGTGCCTTCATTACCTGCTGACGGATGCAGAACCCTAGAGAATAGTTTGGATGTTCAAGATCAAATTGCATTGGTGAAGAGAGGGTAAGAGAATCAAATTTTATCGCACCAAGGAAACCCCCAAATATGAAGAGTGCCCTCACTGTGAAACTTGTTAAACCCATTGGCCCTCATATAATTTGTCCATACTCCCAAGGTTTTAGAGTTGACATCAAAACAAAGTCATCCAATTGATCTAGAAGCAAACAATGTTTTTTGGAAAATTAGGCACGATCGTTTGTCAACATCATGCTGTTTCGGAATAATGTACTGTACGAGAAACCCTGTCCTACAGTAATTACAACCTTCCTGGTCGTTGCATCGGCACAGAACTTTCAATAATTAGCGTACACAACACACCATGAGTTGGTCGCCTGTGAAAGAGAGATCTATTTAGCCGAAAACCTTTATTTTTCCAGAGGCTGCTCATTTCTTTCCAAAGCAGTTAATGTAGCTGACTCCGGTGCAGCTGCAGTTTTTATCTACGACAATAACTCGAAAAACGACTGGGCCTTCATTGACATGATCGGAGACGAAACTGAGAGGGATACGATACTCCCTGCAGCATTTATGCTCGGTCGTGATGGGTGAGTACAGTGGCGGAGCGTCTATACAGTCAGGGGGGACGGATGCCCCCCCTGATGGACTCAAATGGACTGCTGGCGCCCTTTTCAGCTTTTTACCACTTTTTACTTATTCGCGATTATTGACTTTTTTATTGCGCTCTCATCTACCTATTGACATTTGTCACATTTTGTTGGCGATGACACCTACTTATTCTTTATTTATCCGCAAATTAGCTAGGCCCAGAAAGGGTCATTTCCGGCGATCTAGGGAGAATCTTTACTCAAAAAATTTCTCTACGCTCCGCGCCAACCTGTGGTGGCGTTCCGCTTAGATAGTGTCAAAAGCGCCCCTACAGACCATTCTCGCCCCCCCTGACCAATACCCCTAGCTCCGCCACTGGGTGAGTAGCATCCAATGGTTCAGGCTGATTGTGACCAGTTAATCCAGCTAATCCAACAGGCTGCTTGTGACCAGTTAATCCTGCTAATCCAAGGAGGATTCAAGGAGGATTACGATAACCAATCGACATATTACATTACAATCTTTCTGCATTTATATTTCTATCATCTAAATGTAACAAACACTAACTAAATGTTTGACATTTTGTACGAGAAAATGAATAGCCCAAGGCACAATGTCGAAACGAAAAGCAACTGCAGCTGCAAAATCTTTTGCAGCACTTTAGCTGACTCAATATCAAACAATAGAGGATTTTATCATGATGATTGGGGGCAAAACTATCCTTTTGAAAACTATTCAATACTATGCTTTTGAATACTATGCAATACGATGCTTTTGAATACTATGCAATCCTATGCTTTTGAATACTATGCAATACTAAGCTGTTGAAGCTTAGACCCTTTCAGGTTTTGTCTTCTTTGAATTTGAAAGTTGGATTACCTCACCTTATCTGTTAATAAATTGGTCGATGCCCACAAATGAGTGCTACAAATTACAGCTGGACATTTTTTTTGGACAAATTTTGCACTACGTTAGTCTGGTGATGTAGAATTGTGAGCAAATTAAATGGCAAAGGAATCACAAAACCAACTAGCTTTCTGTTTATTAATCCAGCACGTTTGAATCGCATTCGAGAAGTTTTGGAAAAGCTGTCTGATATTACAAAGACCCATAACAGTGTAGTTCTTTTAGATTGATTGAATTTCATTTTCAATGTAATGAAGTAGATGTCAACATGCTAATACACTCAACTTTGTTGTTTACATGTGAAATGGAATGCAACCAGCCAGTGGCGGAGCTAGGGGTGTTGGTCAGGAGGGGCGAGAATGGTCTGTAGGGGCGCTTTCGACACTATCTAAGCGGAGCGCCACCACAGGTTGGCGTACAGAAATTTTTTGAGTAAAAGATACTCCCTAGATCGCCGGAAATGACCCATTCCAGGCCTGGCTAATTTGCAGATAAACGAAGAATAAATAGGTGTAATCACCATATTACACCAACAAACTGACAAATGTCAATAGGTAGATGAGAGCGCAATAAAAAAGTCAATAATCGCGAATAAGTAAAAAGTGGTAAAGAGCTGAAAAGGGCACCAGCAGTCCATTTGAGTCCACCCCCCTGACTGTATGGACGCTCCGCCACTGCAACCAGCTGCTTAGAAAGCGATGAATATTAGGTCAGTTTCTTTAGTAAGATCAGGATTTGGCAATTTGAATCTGTTAGCCCCCCCCCCCCCAAAATGATCATATTTTACTTTGATTATAATTTCTGCCTACTCATCAGTCCTAGTGGTCAGTTTACTGAAGTTGCATTGTTTTATTAATTTCAGGCAGCGGATCGTAGAATCTCTGGTGAGAAACGGTGTGGGGAGTGCAGTACTGACTATGCCGTACAACATCACAGGTATTCCTATCGGCCATATCAATAAAGCACCTTGGACGCTCTGGTAGCAAAATTCAGTTGGACAATTTTTTTATAGTGTGATTCCACATAAATCTAAATAACTGGTTCTTTCAGTAATCCATTTTATTCCATATAAAGAAGAAGTTTATAGCAATATGTACAGATTTGTTTGAAAATAAGTGTATAAAAATTTCCTTTGAAAGGAACATTTAAACAAAAAAAAGTAAGAGGACAGTCTTTCAAAATTCTTCCATTTATTTGGTTAAGGTAACAAAAACCATTATTTAGCACATCATTAGCAGATTCCACGTCTTTTTTACAGTTAAACAGCTATTTGCATTTTGGTTCAAAGTATTTTTCATTGACCTTTTGGGGTGCATCTGACAAACTGAGATAATGGTCTTTTGGTTAAACTAAGTAGTCCAGCCACTTCAATTGTTGAGCCTCAGATTTCCACAAAACTCAAAATTTTATCATGAGTTGAATTTCAATTAGTTAGTCAATTAATGAATGATATCCTTACAAGTTCTTACTTTTTCGAGGCCACCGAAACTTTACAGTCTGTATTAAACAGAGACGATAAGCGAATTTGTAAAAGCACAAAGTTTACAACTTTCTCTTCATTATTTCAAATGAAAAGTTGATAATTCAATACAAGCATACTCCATAGAGTGCTGCACAGTGTCATTAACTCGACTTTAATGCAACTCATATAGTACCTCACATGCTACAGGTGGCTTGAAGTTAGCTTGAATTTTGGTTGGTTTAATATCAAATACCCATTGATCAGTATCAGCTGTCTAATTGACAGGTCACTGTCAAGCTACCAATATTTTGAGACGATGGTTGTTCGCCTGAAGTGAAGTTGTAGATAAGATGATTATTTTTTGCACTAAACTGTTTTTTTGCTCAATTTTAAATGAGCATTTTGGTGCAGTTTTTGTTAGATTCCTTCGATAAAGTTTAAAGGCATTGAAGACTGGCCCCAAACCGGGTGCCGCGCTCTGTAAAATTTAACTTTCCGTTGCTTACAAGTGAAGTTTTCTGCTTGTCGCTACAAAATGCAGACAGTAATGAAACGTGATACCTTGTTATCTTTAGCTGGACCTGAGATGGCCATCGCTGTATCGTTTTTACACTGTGCTGTGGGTATTGACCGCAGCTGTATGTACTGACTGTACACTAGTGTCTAATTACCGAAGGTAGCAAGCTGTGTGCCTAAGTTCTGGGATCAATGGTGGTGTCTAACACTTCTGTTACACCTCATTCAAAACTAGGTCAGATAACCGGCATGAGACGTTTCTTTTTGCGCGAGTCTTCACAGCCTTTAAACTTGGTAAATTGAGTGTTAAAGACTCACTTACAGCCACATGTTGGAGTTGTACTCACTAAATTCTGGTGATATTATACTTGTTCCATTATTAGAATGAAAGATAGATGGAAACATATGTATCTAAACAGCTGTCTACTAGTTTCCATAGGAGAACTGAAAAAATGCATAGATTTCAAAGGTGTATAAGGGCCAAATTTAACTATTACATCAAGTTTGTGGGACACAAAATTTGGATTGAAGGGTCAGTATCTCCTTAATGAGAAGCAACCAAGTGCCTTCAAAGACATATATCTCTTAGTTGCAGCAGCATTCATGCAGGGGTGGTGGACCCTGGGAGGGTGGGGGTGGGGGAAACAGGTGGCATACAACCTCCACCATGGGGAAAAGTGCCCCATATCAGCGATAAGGAGTTCCCATCTTTGTTAATGAAAATTACCATTTTCGCATTATTCAAATTGTGTTCAGATTATGTTGTCGTACAGAAGGCACAGAGCATTAATTTTTTTCGAGATGTTTTAAAGAAAGTGCCCCCACAAGTCAAAATCATGCTTCCCACCATCCCTCATAGCCTGAAGCAATAGTGCCTCAAATTACCTTTATGTTTAAATGTCAGAATTCTAATAGCTTCACAGTACATCTTATATCTTCCCCTGATGTGTAAAAGTCTTCCAGTATTCAGTACTTATGATTATTATTTCCATTATAAGTTGATTATTCTGCTTATTTGTATTTCTTTAATAAAATTCCCTCCTGCTTTGCACATTCTTCTATATTATTTTTGCCTGCTGCAGGTTTCTTTTCATAGTAGTCTGTTTTGCCTAGCATATATGGTTTGTATTAAGTTTTTATGACTATGGCTCTATCTTAGTGGTAGAAATAGTGCATAATACTTTATATCTCTTTTTATCTTTTTGAGTTTAATGACAAGAAAAAAGAAATATCCCCTTGAATTTATTTTACTTAAATTTAGTTTACATAAATATCTTAATTGCATTGTTTTATAGTTTTTTATGATGATGATGATGATGATGATAATAATAATAATAATAAATGAGACTTATATAGCGCCAAATCAGTAAACAAAAGTCACTGCTCAAGGCGCTTTACAAAGAAAGTAAATTAATTTACAAAAGAACAAGTGAAGAAATGGGTCTTAAGTAGACTTTTGAAAGTAGAAAGTGATGCATTTGCTGGTCAGTTTGTTAATAGGAAATCTTTCTAATATTTGAAAGTGTAATTTTAGATAGAAACTTAAGGCTTTTAGTGAAAGTTGTGATACACACACAGGGGCAGACACACAAACTAGCACCCCCCCCCCCTGGGGAGAGGGTGTCAATTACCAAGAAGAGGTCTTCCTTTTTATCTCACTTTATTAAATACCACATGTAGGTTTAGTATCCTATCTGTGCCTAATTTTATATAATGTATAATATAATGTCTTAATTGATAGTCATATATAGTTAACATTGAAAGTTACATATCAAAATATAGCTTTATACATTTATATGCTAAGTTATGGTTCTGTTTAAAAGTCGTTTTTGTTCTGTGTCAGTTGGGGATACCGATGCGATCTTTATTAATAGTTACCAGGTATTATGTTTGGTAGTAACTGTAAAAACGTTATAAGTATGTGAGGAATTTTTCAACATGCCTTAACCTTGAGACTTGGTGGCAGGCTGCATGGTAAACCAAGACATTCACAGTCAAGTAATATGTAGTTACAAAGTTAGGTAGTTTTAATGTGTTTTTGGAATGGTGTTGGTATGCACACTAAACCTAAGCTATTTAGAAACTAAGTAGAGAAGCAGCTAATTGGAAAGTGATTTCAAATTGAGAAGTCTATACTGGATGGAGGGGATGTGTTTTTGGGTAGGGGGAGGGGGATGCAGGAGGTAGAGAAGGGTGTCTTTGTTTGTACCAGGAAGATTATATGTGTAAAGGATGGGGGAGGGGAGGGTGGCTTCATTATGTTTGTGATCTATTTTGCATTATAAACACTATATAATAGTTAGTTCCTACTTCCAATATCTGTTATAAAAATAAAAAAATCAATTGCTGTTTGTTAACAAAATATTTACAGCTATACAGATATATTTCATCCTTTAAAATTGCTTTGAATATTAATAAATATATAGAAATATTAATGAATTAAATTTTCAACATTGGTTGCCTGGGGGAGTAGTAGGGACAGTGATGGATAGAGGAACATGTCACAGGTTTAGCCTCACATTACAGGTCACAAGAGCTTTCAGCTAGTGTCATAGCACTATATGTGCCTATTGCACATGTGTATGTTATTATTTTCATTGCATGCAATGGTTCCTTTTGCATTGAATGTGAATTTTCTTACACCCTTGGTTTGAGATTGTGTGTGTTTGGGGGAGGGGGGGGGAGGCAGGGGGCAGTTAATAAGGATAGTTAATAAGAATCCATTAGAAATCATAAATTTAAACTATGGTATCAGCTTATGACAAAAACTTGCTATGTAATAACAATGCACTTGCCAAAGTCATCCTACGTTTTGAATTTCATTTTCAATGTGTTTTTATTCGTTGTTATTTCAAGTGTTTCACCTACGTTATGGCTACCTGTGGTTCGCCTTGTTCCACTGCAACCCCTCAATGCATTCCCAAATGTACCTTTGAAGAGTTTTCAGCCGGCCTCACACTGACCGCGACCGGACCCAACGCTCGACAGGGAAGTTGTGGAAAGTCGGCAGAGTGCGTGTCGGGAAACTGAACGTGATGCGTTTTACCGACTTGCAGTCGGCCAGTTTACGAGGGTCGGTTGTTAGACCATGTATATTACACATAATACATGAGAATGTTCATGCGGTTGTTAGACGTTAAAAGGGGAAATGATAGAGTTATAAAGTTTATCACAGAATGCGATAATGCACGGAGCAGGGTGTATAGGATGCGAAGCCACTAACTGACGCTTTGCAGTTTTCATCGTTTCCATGAATTATATCAGCTCCAAATCACGAGCCTGAATATTGATAGACGAATAGTAACGAATAGTCAGTATAGAAGTCAAAGAGTTGTGTATCTTCCTTTCTAGGGGGCCATTTTGTTTTTCCATATCAATGGAAGATATACTGCTGTGTCAGTGGCGGAGTGTCCATACAGTCAGAGGGGTCGGATGGCCCCCCCCCCCCCGACGGACTCAAATGGACTGCTGGCGCACTTTATTCCATTTATTCAGCTTTATTCCACTTTTACTTATTTGCAATTATTGGCTTTTTTATTGCGCTGTCATCTACCTATTGACATTTGTCATATTATCTGCAAATTAGCAAGGCCCGGAAAGGGTCATTTCCGGCGATCTAGGGAGTATCTTTTACTGACAAATTTTTTTGTACGCCGCGCCAACCTATGGTGGCGCTCCGCTTAGATAGTGGCGAAAGCGCCCCTACAGACCATTCTCGCCACCCCCCTGACCAACACCCCTAGCTCCGCAACTGTGCTGTGTGTGTGTGCAATTCTACACGTTCTTTGTCATCACATCTCCCTACATGCAATATATAAGGACATGAGATATTGGACTTCACCCCACATCAGTAATGTGAGGAAGATTGTGTGTGAGTCTGCGAAAAGGTGTGTCGCGAACTTCTCCTACATCGGATGTCCGATCAAGTTCAAACTGGCCTGATTGATGACGTCAAAGGTCAAGAGACCTTAAAATTGTTTTTTTTTTGGCCATTTTCTTCTTAATTGTTAGTGCCTCTCCTTAAATTGTTTGGTGCCCCTTCTTAAATTGTTGGTCTCCTTCTTAAAGTGTTCGTGTCCTTCCAAAACAGAAAGGACTATACATTTACTTGCATCGCTATACTTTTCACGCCATTTAAAATACCATCCACGTGACTGCTTTGAAATTGGATTTCACTGCACATAGACAGGGGCGGATCCAGGGGGGGACCCGGGGGGCGAATATTTTTTTCCCAAACTGAACTGACACTGAAATTATTTCCTCGATTCTGATTGGCACTCAGCGAGCACGTGATATACTTTAGTATTCAACATGAATCCCTCGATAATCTGTCGATATCAGTATGATCAACACGAACAAATTCAAGATATTTACATTAGCAACTTT
>JAIPMN010005820.1:0-17282 GCA_020650975.1 Apostichopus californicus
TGTTTTTTGGCAATAACAATTAAAGTTGCCGAATCTACCTCTTTAAACGAATGATTAAATAACATGGACATTAATTTATCCCAACAGACTCAATATGCGAAAGTTTTTTTTTTACCTGATAATGCTATCTTATTGAGCGGTTAAAAAAAAAGAAACGTTTTTAAGTGTATAAGAAAAATCCGCAGAAGAAATAACCTCGTACCGGAAGAAAAAAACACCCCCAAACCGTAGAAATCACACTGTTAGACGTCCGTTAATAATAAAAGCGAAAGTGTTTTATGTCAAGGAAGCGCTTAAATTTTTTACTGAAGAAAATTGAAGGAAAGTTATTGTCAGCCAAAGCAATTCGTTTGCAGCTTGACTAACTTTGAATGCCAAGACGGTCTCGAGGAGAGAAAAAAAGTCATCTAATTTAGTTAAAAGACTCGAATTCGTATCGCATCACTCGTTTTATTTGATAATAATCTACCATTCGGTACCCCAGTGCATGCCTGCTTTTTATTAACAACATCTTCGTCGCATCAGGTAAAAATAATACTCTGCTCGGTGCCGACGGATTCGGTTGATTTCCTTTATGTTTTTTTCAATTTATTTTGTTTACAAATGAGTTAAAAGGACTGGCTTTCCGCTCTATTCGGTATTCAAGTATAAAATCAGCTGTATAAATTTTTTTTGAAAATAGCAGGAAGTGTGTGATTAATTAAGGAACAAAAGACAAGTCAAACGCGCTCTCTGATTTACAGACGGACTGACGGACGGAAGGATTCGCAGAATATATGGTGGAATGAAAAGGAAATTACTAAACAAGGAAACTTAATCATTGTGCATGGAAACTCTTTTGAATGTTCGTAAACTAATTTTAGTCTTAAACATGCAGGTAACTTTCGCAGCAACAGGAACATAACAAAACGTTACAGCAAACAGTTATGTGAGGGAAAGGTAGTGTTTTTATTTCCTTTTGGCATTTTGTGTTGCATCTGTGTGTTAGATTAAGTAGCACAGCCAATTTCACTTGATGAGCCTCAAATATTAACAATAATATGAATAATATTAAAAACAAATTAGAAACGGAGAAAATATGTATAGTAATGAAGAAGATATGCATAACTATATATATATATATTCTCCTTTTCTGTGGTGATTTGGTCACTTGACTTCTTCGATATCAAGCATATCACGTGACTGCTCTTATATCATGTTATTATCATTTTGTTTGCTTGTTTTTTTTAAATCCTTTGAATAAAGAGCAGTATTGGATTTGTCCGGGCCCCCTAATGGACCGCAGACCCGGGGCTGTAGCACCACCTGACCCACTTCTCGTCAGCCCTGACCATAACCATGAATTCTCTGTCATTACCCATGGTCAAAAACCGTCAGTTTTCTGATAATGTTAAGGGGGAAAAATACAGAAAACATGTAACGGAATGCTTTATTGTTGTTTTTATTTACAAACTTAAAAAAATTGTCGCTAAATGCATCTTTCAAATTGTTTCACGTAGCGTACACTTTACATCATATAGACAGAGTCATATTAGGCTAGTATAGTTTCATAATAATATTCAAGGTCGTACACAGTATCACAAGTTCAAGTTCAAACTAAAGTTTTACCGTCTGCTTTCCATCGATTTTAATATTACATCGTTTAACCATATCGCTCGATGCCTGACTGGTTATAGCAAAGGTATAGTAGACTCAAAGTCTGTTTTATTTCTTCTTCGTTAAAACCTTTCTGTTATAAAATGTCTGTTGTCTGCCAAACATATGAATATCATATACGCTTGATGGATTTAAGCACGCTGGCCAAGTGTATTCTATAAATAGATTATTCTTTGTAATACGAAACGAAACAGAAGAAATAAAAATTGGACGAGGAATTTTGAAATTTCGTTAAGATATAATTACATTTTTTTCTTCAACAAACTTGTCCTATTATTGAGGGACACATGTGTATACTTATAAGATATATATGCGTTACAGACAAGTACATACGCCAAAAGGTATCCACGGAGTTCGTTACTGACAGCAATGACTCCCTTGTCAAATCTTGGAAATAAAAGATATCCTTTTGAAAGGAGACAGACAAAACTATAGGCAAAAGGAAATTGGAGGTATGTAATTACAGATGCACTTTATGTGACGAAGTTTAATATTAACATTTTAAATATATATATGGTGTTAGTCTCGAATCACGTTAACAGTGAAACCAATATCACTTTGACACCAATAACAATGACACCGAGTGACGAATGTTGACAATTCAACCGGGGATGATTGTGATATCTAGGTGATATCTAGAAAATTGGTAACATAAATCAGGACCGTGGGGGGGGGGGGGGTGGTTGGGAAGTGTTCCTGCTTACATATTTTGTAAGGAAGATATGTGGAAGCCGGATCAACTATACTTTCCAATGAAAGTCTATATTCTAGATTAAGTGAAAACATTTTTCGAGACTTTCAACATTTGTCAAGACTTAAATATATAGTACAAAGATAATGAATAAATGAAGAATAATACAGCACGAGTATGACATCATGAAGGAGCAAGAATACTCTTTTGCTCTGAGTACAATACACTAAGCGTGAGTCTCTTTACAATAACCCCCTCAACCATTTATCATGTCTTAAGTCTATTGTATGAACACTTTGACATTGTTGGTTGAAATAAAGTTGAATTGAATTGAATTGAAATGTGATGCCTTATGTAATATAGTGACGAGCCCGGCTCCTCCGACATGTATTACTATATCGGGACTCGCGATAGAAAGGTACTGGGGTTATCTTGATGCCGTATTTTATGCTTCTTCAGGAGACGTCTCGAACGGAAGATGGAAGAAAACAATGAGTTCTCAGAAAAAACAAGTTGACAAGATCGGATTGATTTAGTGATTCGGTATAATTTCTTCTCTGTCGATTCTCTTACAAATAAAACAAAATTACAATGATTTGACTCCGTCAATTACGCAATTCGAAGAAGTGATGAAATGGTGACGAAGTGACGACGAAGTGGTGACGAAGTGACGACGAAGTGGTGACGAAGTAACGAACTTGCGGGAGCATGCCGCCTTTTATACCTTACTTCTATAAAATCCCACTGCGCATAATCAGAAGGCAGCCAATAACCTGCTCATCCTACATTAACTTAACGACATAAAATTTAGTCTAGAAAGCACTGATCTGCCCTGATTGGTTGGGAGTTTGGAAGTCTACCCCTTTCTTATGGAAACTTCCATACCACGTGAGAAGAACCTTCTCGAATGTTCTACAGACACAATGGAATCTATTTTGGGAAAAGGCCCTGTAACAAGATTCAATAAGATAGTTGAAACTTCTCGTGGGAAAACTGATTCCTTGACCTAGATAAATATATAAAGGGCCTGTACGATGTCTCGATGGAGTTTTTCGGTAACATCAAAGAGGCAGTATTACTATTCCATAACACTTAATACAATGCCTTTGGGCCGCCTTTATTTGGTGCTTCTCTGATATGCTTCAAGAATATATTCCTACCCATAATCTACGTTCAAATGATAAACTTACTTCTCAGGGTATCTAAATCCAACCATTTTGGGGGTGGGGTGGGATGGGGTGGTGGTTAGATCTTTTTTAGTCACTGCACCTCGTGGAGTATTGTGGATTATGTTATCACTTGAAATCAAGACGGCTGAGTGTCTCCTCCTTTAAAAAGAAGCTTAAACCTAACCTTCAATGTGTCAAGAGTTTGCGCCTTGAGCGCCCTTTTCTGGTTGGATTTGTTATTAAGTTATATATTACTATAGTATACTACTTAATCTTGCACAGGTATCTAATTGTGAGTACGAGTACCACCTATGAGGGCGAGGTACACAGGCAACAATGCTATAGAATATAAATACGAGACGACTGCAGGTACGTACTCATTGCACCAGGCTGATCACAGAATGGTTTTGAATCAAACGTATTGACATTACACGCTCATACAATCTCCCCTTACTGCCTTTCAACTGCTCCAAGGGCTTACTGCAGCGATATCCGTTTCCAGCGATAAATATAGAATTATTAGTATGCATATTGTATGTATATTCATTGATTGATACTCGGTGTCACCATCTTACATCGGCGTCACCGAAGGAGTTGGTATCTCGAAAACTTTCATTTTTATTCAAGTCTCAGAAGCGAGTTAGACATTATCTGGGTTAGATTCGTGACATCGGTTATGACCACAATCAATTTGAAAGTATATACCGTAACTAATTAGCTGATTAAAAGCCATTGAAGACTGTACGGTGTTTTGTATGCTGAAGAAGGCTCATATTCTCGAATTCTCACGCACGTCGCACGCGGCAATTTACTGTCAGCACGTGATTCTAATATACAAGGTATATACGAATATAGCGTACGTAATCGTGTTTCTTGTTCTTAAAGGAAGTACCCCGACCCTCCTTCCCCCATCAACTAAACAGAAAGAAAAGAGACAACAAATTTACAGACGATGGTGTTGTAAGATTGATGTAAATTATTCGTTTTCTTAGAGAAAACAGTGTAGTGCTTGAACCATGTAATTTATATTTCAAGTTCATGGGGCGAGTTGACTCAATGTGTAGTGCTTGAACCCTGTTATATAGTTCAAGTTTAGGGGCGAGTTGACGCAATGTTCTATATTATATAGAAGGGAGACATACAAACTTATTGCATGTAATGTCACTACCATTGAGCGCGTCGTTGGGTGTTCTTGAACCAACACACAGAACAAAACACGATATGACCAGGATTGGCGATCTATACAACAAGACGAATATGCCCCTGTACGTATGTTTGAAGTGATAATGGGGCCAAGTGTGAGGTTTGGATGTATAGAACAGCCCCTCTATCATTCCCAACGCTCCACCCCCCCCCCCTCTCCCCTCAAAATAGGAAATAAAATGCAACTAAGAAAACGCATATCCTACCGCCACATAAAACATGATAAGAATAATAACAGCCCGTTTTTATCATTGAAGGCTTTTAAACTAGGTAAACATTTTGATTGCATTCTTTTTAAAACATTCATTCTGCATGAAATCTTTTCATGCTAGAAGAGAGATACGCATTAAATATCACATTTTCCACTTTATCGAACCCATGTTACCCACCAAGTGATAATGGTGACAAATCATTCAGTATGTTCAATGTAAGTTGTATCCTGGGGGAAGGGGGGGGGGGGTTGGGTTTAAGACTATTGGTATGTATATTAGAGAGTAGACAAAATGAAAGCCTCCCCGATTAAAACATTTCACGGTAGAAATGGAAAAGAGAATCCCTCCAGTTATAATGAAGGTGAGTCTATTTCTAAACGGGTCTTCATGTTGTATTTCTTTTCCATTCGTTGGGGGGGGGGGTGGGGTGGGGGGGGGGGGTATTATCGTAATATCC
This sequence comes from Apostichopus californicus, assembly GCA_020650975.1. Classification (NCBI taxonomy): domain Eukaryota; kingdom Metazoa; phylum Echinodermata; class Holothuroidea; order Aspidochirotida; family Stichopodidae; genus Apostichopus; species Apostichopus californicus. Next base: position 5,389 of record JAIPMN010005820.1, read on the forward strand.
TGTAACAATAATACAAAAAAATCTGCTGTAAAACTGGTCCCAACTCTTTTCTATTTCTTTGAGAGAAGAAGGAGAAATATACTTTATCTATCTTAATTTTTATGACAATAGTTGACATTATCATGAGCGCTGAAAGGAAGTAGCGCCTTTGTGATTAGCAATGCTATCAGCAGTAAATGATTACAGAAGAACGCTATTATAATATGGAGAAGAAAATCACAGAATAATTAAACGGATATCATCGCTGATATTTGAATAATTAGCATCTTCGAAAGCTATATCGTAGACAATAAACAATAATTATTTTGCAGCGATAACTTAGCAATGGAACGTTCAAAATAAATATAGGGCAAAAATTGGTTTTAATCCAGAAATTGCGAGAACAAAGTAATCGACGATATTATAGATTATAGTAATTATAACTTCCATATCAATTATCGCATGCATTGAACTGTATAACAAAATTGTGTAAACTGAGGCACATGCATGGGTTCAAATGATGTCAAATTGTAAAACGGTACATAGATGGGAGAGTGCTTTCAAGTGTGTAGACAGGTAAGAAGAGCGCACAATAAATGCACTGGTTCTCGTTGGGAAAACACTGCGTAATAAAAGGTGCTGATCCAGTGGGTGTAGTGGTGTACAACCCCCTACCCCACCCCCCCCTCACCATCCCCGCATGTCAACCCCACGAAACTTAAATGTAGTTTTTAGTACAACTTTGCATGGCTGTAGAATGATTATTGATCTAACTTATAGACTAAATATACCTCAAAATGCTCTATTTAACGTTTCATTTAGTTCTATGATAGGATAGACAGTAACCTCCTTCATGGGATTCGGCTTCAACAACCCAAGAGTGATACGTAAAATCCTGTCTGCACTGCCTGAATACTGGAGAGAGAGAAAAACACTCTCAGTAGAAGGAATTATTAAAGCATAAAATTGACTTATATTGCCTTTCCTTTTGATTTATTGAAAGTGCCAGAAAAATGACAAACTTGTGATGATTATTATCACTGACTCATTCAGGAAGACAAGAGTTTACTCTTAGACTGGAAATCGTGAATGTGACTTCTCTGTTGAGAGAGAGAGGGAGGTGGAGAGAGGTGGAGAGAGAGTAGAACTTCTTTAAGTATTTTGAGTAAATAATGCAGAAGAGCTTTTAATGCTTGTCAGGGCTAACTGTTTATGACCGAAGTTAAGAATTCACAGAGAGCTAATAAATGTTTCAAATGTTTCAGGATTGAAGAGAAAAGGAAGAGGGTGGCCCTCGTCTTGTGCTTAACGAGGGACAGATTGATCCAAGAACTTGTGAAAGAAGCATTTTACAGTATAGGTGGGGGGGGGGGGGGTGGGAGACTTTAAGACTATTCGAAATCGCATTCAATATTATTATATTACACACATCATTTATTCACAGAGGAAGAAGTAATTGTGGACCAAATAGAAAAAAAAAACGTCTGGAAGAGTTTATTTTGGGGATTCAGTATAATTCAGTTATAGTGTAATTGAAGAAAGAGCAGATTGCTTCTTCACCATGACTGATCAGTAGCAAGGAATTAAGTCCCTCATTTCATTTTTTTTCACGGATTGGAAATTAGCTACTATAGGTGTAAACAATTTTGTAGACAAAGAGGAGGACATTTTCGCTATTTTTTGTCAGTTCCATTTATTTGGTGAAAAAAAACACCTGCAATCCTGGATATTTTATTTACTTTGACGTGCTGCCATATTGTCCAAAAAATAAATAAAATATCGCTGTATACAAGAATCGTTATTTAAGAATCCAGGGTATTGTGGGGAAAAGTTACAAAAAAACGACGGATTTGAGATACACAGGGGACCTGATAACAGCAAAGACGGTTACTTCAAGATGGTGAGGTAACCACCCTTAAAAGTCACTCAAGTCTTCTCTTATAAATATTTGATAAATGTTACGAAAAATTCGCGTCACTTTTGCCTAAATATGTTCCTCTATCTTAGCTGTAATATAAGGAGGTACCTTGAAACTTTCCATACTGTCAAGTTACATACAACGGCTTTACTTTCTTGAATAATTCATGAGAAAAGCTGGGAGGTTCTGTTAAAAACTTAAGTCAACAAATCTATCGAAAAACACTAGTTATCCCCAAGTGGATCGCTGTTTACAAAAACATGGTCAACATCCATGCAGCCATCTCGGATTTAGCTATAATGAATGTGAATAATTGTTTGGGGTTTAAAGAAGGTGTTATGGATGGCACCATTTTCGGAAACTGACAGTCGATCAACGGGGAAAACACATGGAATGTATCTGCCAATTAAAATATCAAGTATTTTAGTATGAAATCAAGAGGGGGCAACTTTGGAGATGCAAGATATCACGCTTTAGAATATCACATGAATATGTATGATCCAGCTCTTCATAAATCAAAAGGCAGGGATCCGATACCCCCGGGGTAGTGGGCAGGGGGTGTCATGGGCCACGATTTTCAGAGCAATTAGTTTCAAATAGGCCAAAAAAAATGAACGTAACCATGCAGATAAAATTGTTTTCGCCTTTGGGCCAAGACTGAGAGGGTCAGAAAATGCTTCTCAACATTCTTAAAGTCAGAAAATGTCCTGGCCACAAAGTTTCCTGGAACACTTCGCACTTATACCCGTGTTCCTCTGCTAATCTCAACCTTGTGTATGGGTGGGAGGGGGGGGGGGCTAAAGGGACGTGTTTGACTGTGGCCTCACATTAATATACTTTTCGAAAATACGTTTCAAATGTGTCAATGACACATGGCATGGGGTTTCAACATTCTTTAGGTAGCCTTTGAATTGATTTCAAGTGTAATCGCTTTCAAAGAGGTATTATAAATTAAAACATTGAATGCAGTCCCTAACAAGTATACGCCTTAGTTAAAGATCATATTGATTACCAGCAACTTTGTTTTAAATATGTGAATACCAAAATAGACACCGAAAAATAAAACCAAATTGTATTGTATGAAATATGAATACCAAACGTTACATGTCCGACAAGACTTACATATCTATGTAAGCATGCAAAGGACGTGTAAAATGTCAAGTTTGCAAAAGAAATTATAACGGTTCTGATTGTTCTCATTGTTACTCATTGTTACTCATTGTAACTCATTGTTACTACCAGACATTGTGGGGTATATGAAAAACAAAATGTGTCTCAATCATGAAAAATACAAGGCTTCCTAAAGTGTGAAAAGTAAGTGGCCAGTGGTTACTTTGTATATCGACAAATAATGTTAAAACAGCTATGAAATTTAAATACACATTTTCAATTATTTATTCAAATTTATTCAGTTATTTTGCTGGATTTAAAGGAAACGCACTTTGTGTCAAATGGTATCTGTACACCTTACCGGTGTATTCACCCTCTTTTATAAAAAAAAAAAAACATGTGATCAATATAAGATAGAAGTAAATGGCTCATGTTTCAATTTACATGAACAAAAAAAAAAAATTAAAACTGTATTACAACATTGCGACGAGTCCCCACATTCCTCTTTAGGGATATATGCTCGTCTTAACAGAGAATATTCCGCAAGAACCCTCAAAAGTATAACCCATGTTTTGCATGAATACCGCGCGACCAGACTATAAAGTACATCGCTTTGGGATCGAGCGAACGGATTTGATAATCAAGCGGCGCGCTCAAATGGCATGGTTGTTTGCCTGCTTCGCCCCTGGCGGTTCGAACACAGAAAGGTCATTCCTACTTCTTGAGCAGAAGAAGACAGGAAAGATTACAGTGATCAAAAAAGTTAAACCCTCGAGAGTAGGCGGGTTATTCTCTGGTATTAAACGGCTTATCATATTCCAGAGAGAACCAGTGTGTAATCTACCGACGGGGAGTCGAAACAAAGAAGAGTTTAAGTCCTGCTGCTGCTATAGGTGAGATTCATGTTTTGAGTCCTACAACCGGAAATGAAATATGCTGAAATGGTATTTCTGCAGTGTGATTTTCGAATAAACAATAGAGTATGATGAGACAGTAAGATCCTTGATGATATTGTAATAACAAGTAACGGAACCTACGTGGGCAATGTATCCATTGCTTGGGTGCACAAGGAATATCGATGTTCATTTGCAAAAACGGAAGAACTGACACACGATAATATATTCAATTAGTTTAGTGTCTGACGTATATGTAGCCCTGCAGGTACAAAAGTAAACATTCATCTCAGTGAGATGTTCGAGACTGAATAAATATATATTATATATAATATGTAAATAATATATACATATAGCCTATATATGTAATGTAATGTATTATATATATGTATATACATATATATTATATATATATAAATAGTAACATATTTATATATATATACATATATATATAGTTATATATACATAGTTATATATAGTTATATATATATATAGTTATATATATATATAGTTATATATATATAGTTATTTATATATAGTTATATATATAGTTATATATAATAAAAAAAACATAACCTTACATTACTGAAATATTGCTTATAATATCACACTATTTTCAAATTGGAAGGTTTGACCTGTCTTCAATATCAAGTTGATGAATGTCGCGATAAAAAGTAAGCATTTCATTTTCCAAAAAAACAAAAATGTTCAGATATGCAAAATGCTTAAATATTATTTGATACAGCTCCTTTAGAGTTAAGGTAAACCGGTATGTTTCTTTTGAGCAACGTGATAAATGTGTCACTTGAACTTTAAATGCCAAAAACCTTCCTGCGACGGCAGCCTGCAGGGGACAATAACTCTGAAATTAGGTCATTCAATCAATTTTAAACTTTTTCCACCTATCTTTATTTTTTGGCTGCTCTTTAAATCAGGTCGTATAGGGTATATAGTATCAACGAATTGAAGGATTGAATTGTTTTTCCCTTTTGATTATAGGTTGGCTGTTATTCTCACGTTACAATTTCGGCAGGCTGCACTTTGTATTTCAAGGCTCTGAGCGGGTTTTCGAACTTGGATATAATATCTTTCTTGGAAGTAATTTCATAACCCTCTCGGTAGTACCGAGACGAAGGCTTTGCAAGGCTACAATTTTTAAAGGAGATTGTAATGATTTGAAAATTTGGAAGATAAGCAACAGACACACATCATGATAGAAGACAATAGATCTATTTCCACCTAATCAAAACAAAAGTTAGACGATTTCAGAAACCCGGATTCTTGTAGTTATTTGTCGACTATTTGGTAACTCCTTGTACAGTTTAATTTATTTGCACATTAGAATGTTAACGTGAAATAACACACAATGTCAAATCTTAATATGTAAAAGTGTTTAATGTAAATCTCTCTTACAAAAGGTCGAAGAAATTGCAACATTTTTTGCAAGTTCAGTTTTAGTATTCCTACAGTCTAATCATGATGTTATGCGTTTCCATTAATATACAGAGGGAACGCATCAACCAGTATAAAGGTTAGCGCTAAGTTATAATCTTTTCAGCGACTATATACAATAACAAACATTAGCAATGTGCATGGCGAAATTGGTTGAATTGTCAGGAAAATGTGTGAAATGAAACGATTAGTTCAGCTCACTATTTAAGAAATAATTAACTGCTTACATGTCTCGAATAATTGTCAGCGCTCGATTCCGGGAGTCACCAAAACACAGCAGTTTGATCTATAACAGAAATGATTTATAATGGCTGTTAATCCAGACAGTTACGGCAAAATCCTAAAATCAACTTCGACAGGGATATTACCATGGCATTCAGGATTTCAGATAATTATGACAATTGCAGAGAAGATAACAGAATTAATTATTAACACCTTAATGATGAGCAATCTGATGATCTAAATAGGCTCTCATTTTAATAACTCTGCATAAGATTGTTTGAAGCTAAGTATAGATTATGAAATACCAGCCCTCAAGCATCGCTCTATGAAAGAGTCAACACAACGCGCCATCATGGCGAATATTCTTCAAGGAAGTAAACCTCCTTTTCTTCATCTTTATAGTCGCTTATTTTTTGGTAAAATTGGACATATACTTTTGATGTTTTCTCTTTGTGTATTTTATTTTTTATGTCGTATTCACAGCTTCTATATGTATTCTTTTATATGCTACGTCACACCTGCTAAAACTACATCATACATATAGCTAAACATGTATGATGTAATAAGTCAGAAAATAAAATGCATAAAGCAGGATAGTAAATAACAAATTTTATTTCACTGATCTGACATTCTCGATTCTAGCTCCCTTTTGTTGGAACTGTGTCCCACGTGACCATGTGTCGGATAATCAATTAAGCAGATCAATGAAATCCCTATGGGCCGTCCATGTCTAGGAGCCGTCAAGGTCTAGGGCCCCCAATGCCTATGTAGGGCCTCTGTGCATACTTGCAGACAAATATATACCAACTAATTGTTTTTTTCGGGTTATGCCTGCAAAACACAATTTTGAAGGATGAGCGTATCATTTTGCCACAGAGAATTTTAATCGGTAAGTTGCTATGTGATCACGAGTCGTCTAGTGCATCAGTATTATTAGTATAGTAGTATTCTCCGAGATACTAGACACGTATGTATTTATGTATGTATTTTAGATCCTCCTGCAAGCAGGAACTCGCGAAGAACCTCATTTGCTTCTCAAAGCCGCAAGCTGACCGAAGTCAGTCTCTTACATTAATATTTAACGTCCATGATTATGAATTGTTAATTGTCAACAACTCTGTAACTGGACGACATACATTAATCTGGGAGTGACTCGAACCGGGGACCTTATGATTGAAAGGCACCAGCGTTAACCACTGAGCTAACACTCCTAAAACTCCACGTGGTCCGCCTAGTCAAAATCTAAGCAGAGATAACGTAATGTCGGTACGTATAGTGACCTGTGTGTACATTACCTCTATTCATACTTCCCCTTTATACCCAAGAGTGTTGGAATGTAAATACCAACATGGGTCCGAATTGTTCACGTTCTCTCTGTATACGGTAACGCAATTTTATGCGCTGTGGGTGTCTCAGTAATGTTAATGCGTACCGTGAACACGTGTGTGAGAGGTACAATGCACTCTATCTGCATCACAAGCTACATTGGCATATTCTCTATACATACGTCCTCTTTAATTCTTAGAGTTTTGGAATGTAAATGCCATCTCGGGTCACAATTACAGACGTACTCTTAGATGCAGTTCAATTTACTTACATGTACTGTGTGTTTTTCCTCTGTAATGTTGATACATACCGTAAGAACGTATGTAAGGCGTATAATGACCTCTATCTGTATTATCAACTAAGTTATTCGTCTATGTTACAACCTATATATTCACACGTCCCTCCGGTCCCAGTGTCTTAGAACGTAAATAACCGACATGGAGCACTCTTTAGCTAAGCAACAGTACAATTTTCATGCTCTAGTTGTGTCTTTTATACCAACACGTACAGTGAGAACGTGAGTTAGGCGTACTGTGTATTCTCAGCAGTCTGTATCACCTATACTATACACATGAGGCCTCTCATCCTAGTTTTGGGCGGAATTTTATTTCGCAAAACAATGTATTCAGACAAACATCTCCCTGTGTTATTGATTAGCTGCAATTCCGTGGTAGAAAACAACTTGGACTTTTCTATAACACCAAAAGGTCCCTCAAAGCGTATCGGCCTATACATTATAGTACGTTGAGCAGTCCAATTGTGTTTTACTGTGGTGAATGATGCCTTGTTTGTCTCACAAATAAACTCTTGAAATAAAATGAAACACACGAATAACTAAAATGTTTGTGTTTCTCAATTTGTTTATTCTCCGTACGACAGACGTTTATGTCAGGCCGAATTGAACACTTTTTGTGCCCAATGTGCGCAAACTGGATTTGCAATCCTCATATGATAAGTAAATTGCATTTTCAAGAATCTCAAAAGTATTATACAAATTATCTGAACATAAGATGCCATTAGTAGCCACCGTGACCGCTGCTGGGTTAAAAAAAACAAATCCGAACCTAAACTTATTGCCCAATCATTCAAATGCTATATACATGCATTACAGTGACAACATTTCATACATACATTTTGTGCATAGATAAAGTATAGCCCAAGGTATAGCCGGGGAGAGAAAATCAAACAACCTTCTCCGGTCTCAGATCCCTGCACCCCTAAATATACCCCGAGAAGCATTCGTAAAGGTGATGTATGCGTGCTCATCTTTACTTAGAGTCGGTTGTCTACTTGTTGTAACGGTGTCAAATTTGTTTTGTTTCTAAGTGTTATATATAAACCACACTGATGTAAAACGACTTCGTCAAACGTTATCTTTCCGTACAAAAGGAGTGATTCAACATTCTGTACAAAAAAAAAGGAATAGTGGTTCAACATTCCGTGCCAAAAAAATGATTGGTTTAACTTTCCATTTAAGTCACACATTGTTACAATCTCTTGATATATCGATGTACCATTCCTTATATAGAAGGATCCCTTTCCACTTACAGAAAATAGGTTAGTTTGTGTGAGAGTATCATGCATGTTGGCCAAGGGGAATGTGATATCGTAACGTCGTCAGAGCGCTTACAAAATGTTATATCGATTTTTTGTTAGTTTGATATATCTTAAATATTCACAAATCCAGAAATTTTAGCCACTCTTGAGTGGTTGGAGGCGGTGAATTTTATAGGCCAATAGTGTTACATGAATTAGCTTTACTCACTAAACTCACACGGAATTCTTACTACTCATTTGAATATACGTATATAGACATGTAGCTGGTTATGGGATGAGATTACACCTGTTGGTGCTTCCGTCCCTTGTGTAACAGAAAACCAGATACGACAGCATGAAACGTATACTATCACCAAGTAGAATAACAGCTTCTGGTAAATGAATAAATTTTGATATTTTGTAATTAGTTTTTTATTAGATCGGGGACAAACATTAACCACTTGAGGCTAGCACGTTTATCACTGATCAGTAGAAAATAGTCCATTAACGTAAATCAATTAACTAAACAACGTTGGGTTCACGCTTGGCTTGGTTTATTTGGCGTTGTTGTATTTATTGTAAATGAACACTTCGCGTGGTAAATAGTCAATCTTAAGTTTTGACATTTTACAGAGGCCAATGCGTTTTCTAAAGCAAGCTGCAAAATGTGGGCTATTTGCGAACGCGATATTAAAGTTGTTAGTTTGGGCTTATGTAGGTAACTTAAAACATAGCTGTAAGTGTAACGCAACGTCACTGGTTTCGTTTAATTTTCCACAAGATCCTATAGACTAAAATCCCCAACCACGGCTTGTTATTAGCTTGATTAGACAAGGTTAATTATTTTTAAGAAATGCAAGATAAAACCTCAAATTTTGGAAAGGTTGCTTGTGAAGACTTTTTACTAACAAAGTGTCTGAGTGACTTTGATAGGCGTCAAAATTGACTCCAAAATCTTGGTGGGCATTTTGGTTCATGATTTCTACTTTCTGAGTGATACTTGCTAAGTTTGAACAAATTGTGGTATAATTGTAGACAAAAATATCCACCAAGCACAGACAACCTATATAAGTTAAGGAAGGAAGATGTTTACAATGAATTAAGCAAGCTCATAAACATTAACCTTTTTCATATTACACGTTAAAAAAAATTGTCACTTGTCAAACACTAACCTTCATATTTCTGGCAAAAATATGGAGATAGAGAGGTAATTGCAGGTATATGAACCCGAAAATGTGCTAAAAAGTCTGGCGATGTTGACGCATATGCAAATTGTATCAAGCGTTTTAAAGTCACCCTCAACGTATAGGCCTATGTGTCCCTCGTTTCCTCATCTAATGTAACACCTTTCAATGTCCATGAATAATATCGAGGGTTAAAACATCTGGGCAAGTATAAAACTTTGCTGCGATAGAAGTAGGCTGACCGTACATACAGATTAATGACTTTTTCGGGAAAATCTGTTTTGCAGGTCTGTGCTTAGCGAGACTTATCATGACGTATTGGAATAGAAAGTATACTAAACATGAAGAGAAAGATGTCAATAATCATGAAAAGAGGAGAAAGGAGGGAGGAAGGGGTGGGGAAGGAGGCGGGGTGAAACTGCATGGTTGTCACACGAAACGGTTTACCAGCTGTGCTGTCTACACTGATAGCAAATAGCTAAAGACTATACATGAAAACACTTTCTATAATAATAATTTTTTTAATTCCAGTGATTTAGCATTACAGTAATCTATAGGGTTACACCATCATTAAGAAAAAAATGAAATGCTGATGAAACTATTTTTCTCCATAGAAATAAACTGCGATCCTACGTAAATTTTGGTTATTGTTCTTTCGATCGAGCTAACTAGAAATCGCCAAAAAAAACTTTTTGGTTGTAAATTGGCACATCTGACTGGTGTGATTGTTTCCAAGGAAAATGTATAGGAGTTGTAATAAAGCTTAAAGGACAAACGTCCAATCGTGATCTGCGGAAAGTGGTTAAAGCCACAGTTGGATATTGTAGTTATTGCAGTGTTTAATTCAAACTTCCAAATGGCGTATTGCATGACTAGTGTTTCAAGCCTATACCGAAAATTCGCTTTTCAAGGCTACTTATATACCCGCAGTTACCCGACTGTGAGTTATAAAATTACCGGTAAAAAAAATTCCTAATGCTTTTATTATGGTAGTTAAAATGGTTAATGATGCCAGATTATAAATTTTTGGCCGTTTTTATTGAGCAAATGTGAATTACTGACAACCAATAAATTATACATCCATACCCGTATACCATTTCATTTTATTATTGTGGCGTAACTACGCAGTTTGTTGTTTAATATCAGCGTCACAACATATATTTAAATTTGTATCGATATTTATGCGTTGCAGTATATTATCAAAAACCCGCTTCTATTTATTCCGTCAATATAAAAAAGGGGAGCTTTATTCCTCTTAGTAATTCCTGTTATATAGTTTAATCTGGTTGTAATTAGAAAAATATTTGCTTGCATATGTTCATTGCGGCTGCTTGTGCTTAAACGACTGGTACACATATCTGTATTTACATATATGCACGTTAACTATGATGTTAGTTTGAGCCTTTATCAGAATAGTTACAACGATGAAGTGTAACATTATTGAATTTCGTCTCTAGGGTAGAGAAGAAGGCCCTTCTACCGATATATCTTTATTTAAGTCAACGTTAACATATTTTGCTTGTTGGATCAATTAGATTCGAATTTGTTTGCAAATATAGAGAACCTCGCGCAACTATATATCCAATTCTGGTAGCGTAGATAAGGTTACTTCAATGAACGGTGCAAAAGTAGGCCAAATATGGGAGGTTAGGTGTATTCCTTGAAATTGTAGATGACACACAAAAAAGGGCTCCTTTCAAATATGTTAAAGTATTTAGCAAACTAAAATTAAACTTGGGGTATGAGAGTTTCAGTGGGGTGTCCTGACGTAATGTTAAACAACTATATATTGAGTATAAAAGTACGGTAATCTTAATGTGTACACTGTGTATGTTCGATGACCCTATACACGTAATATGTTGTACAGCTACAAGGTTAAGACAGATCATTCGGCTGCTCTATCGTGGTATGTAAATTTTGTCTCAGAGTCCAAACCAGACATAAGGCAAAATTTTAAGTGTCTGAGAACAAGGGAAAACATGCCGTGGGGAAACAATATCTAATATTAAACTTGTTATGATTTAAACATATACCATCGTTTAACTGTTGAGATGTTTTTAGCCCACGAAATAGATACGGTATAAGAACGCATCTAAGGTTAACTTGGTCAACAACCTCAATAGTAGAAAGATTTAAGCAGAAATATTTAAAAGCAACAACATGGTTATTTCTTCAGAAAAAATATAAAAAACATTGCATGTATCCTCGATAGTCACTGTGTGTGAAGAAAGGTGAGAGGGGGGAGGGGGGGGGGGGTAGAGGTAGATGCACAGT
>JAIPMN010005821.1:8379-19320 GCA_020650975.1 Apostichopus californicus
GGGGGGGGGGGGGGGAGAAGCATGTAATTTTTAGAGGCAAATGGTGCATTCTGAGAATGCTGTGATCTACAGGTATAGTTTTGCTAGTAACAACGTTTGATTTTTTTTTCTGTTTTTTTGCGGGGGTGGGGGGGGGTATGGTATAAATGCATCTGAGAGTGGGTCATCAATTAAAATGACTGGACTATTTAGTCTAATACACCTATTATATCTCAGGTCAGTTTCCTCAGATGTGCACAAACAACTCACTGGGGAAAACGAGAGACTTTTATGGCCTCAAAAGACTTGGTTTACAATGTAGTTCAATATTTTTATGGCCAAATGGTGTTGATTGTCATGTCCGAAGGTGCTCTGATTTTTTATTATATGAAATAAAAAGAACATATTTCAGATAAGTTATTATAATTTATACAACACTGTAGGCCTGCATCATCTTAGCATTAAAGTGATTATTCCAGAGGTTTAGCATATAAATTTTAAAAGTGAATTACTTGAAAACCAGAATAGCTAGAGAACCATTTGTACTAGCACTCAAACTTTTCTTGTACTATAACCTATATCAAAACCTCAAAATCTTTTAGTACAGAGATCTTTTTACTTCGAACATGCAAGGTGAACCGTGAAAATTGTTCCGTAGTTTTTGCCACAGTACACAATTGAATGTCTATCCATCTCTTAACCTTTTCGCTTTTAATCTCTTTTCTCGTATCTTAGATGACGAGGATCCGATTTTAGTCGGCAAAATTATCCTCTTTAATAACGGCGGATCGTTGACGATGTCGTTGGTCATGAATACAACATTTGGTAAGAATTAATGGAAGGCTGTGTTCAATGTAGAAAATAGAATTTAATTGTCAATTCCAGTATTTAGAGAATCTTTCATACCTCAACACACTTGCTTTAATGATTATATATCTCTTTTTCTATTTGAGGAAACTATTTACTATCATGTTTTAATTGCAGGTCAAAGGTCATCAGTATTGACCTCAAATATGCTGGATAAATCATATCATGGTCACTCATGCTGCAACTTGAAAAGGCAGTTTTACTCCCACCCTCAAAGCATTTTTCTGCATTGAGACATCAAAATTTTCGAATTTAAAATTAATCTGCTTTGTCGAGGACAAAAATAAATGGAGATTGGAACCACCACCAGGAAAGTACTTTTCAAAACTATTTAGCAACGCTAAAATTTTAGGCCATAACTGAATACTTGTAAATAAAAGACACCAGAATAGTTTACTTATACTCCTATACAGAGGTGGAATTTGATGTCTTAAAGTGGTGGGGGGGGGGCCACAGGGAAGGGGCGTTAGAGGAGGCGTTGTCAACCTCACCTTTTGAGAAATGTTTGGTGTTATAAAGCCCCTAGATGTAATAACGGTGCAATATTTAAAGGTTATTTCCAAGTACTTGTTGTGTAGGCCTACTTGAAAATGTACTTATAATATCTGCATAAAAGTGTTGCCAGATTTATTAAGCGACATAGAAAGTAACAAATGGTCAATTTTACCGTTAATAAAAGAGCTGGACGGAGCCTATTGACACTCTAATAGGTGGCAAAGGGACTGACAACGTTCTTCATACCTATATCAGTTTTTGTATCAATGTTCAATACAGCCAAGCTGGGATAATCTTAAAGGGCATGCATAGGCCTATATGGCACTATCACATTGATACTAGTAGTAGTATGCTAGGATTGGTGCGTTACGGATTTAAAGAAGAATCTTCACAATGGGTTGATCTGTCTGGTAGCCTGTTTATGAATATAATATAAATAATTGTAAAAGTATCGCAGAGTTGTCAGTGCTGCTATGGCACAACCAACCAAATTACCGACTGTATCAGATAGAAAAACCAACTAAAGCTATAGGAAAGAGTGGGGGTGGGGGGTGTAAGTGCCCCCAACCACCCTTGCCCCTGTGTAATCCCGCCACTGCTCCAATATAGTTAGTTAATGAATGAAATGGCCCATCTAGATTTTAACTCATTACAGTAGCTAGTTTTGCTCTGATCAATGGTATTGAAACTGTAGGGTTCTCTGATGTACAGAGATATTTCTAGAATCATCAATAAAAAATGACCTTTGGCATCAGGAAAATGATTTACAATTAGCCAAGTGATGTGATAGGTAAGCAGCAGCACCCTTAAGTGTTTGCAGTTTAGTCTGATATGTAATACAGTGATACTCTTACAAACAACAAGTTACATTGTTGAGTTATAAGACACCAAATTGAACTAAATATTTAAGAGAGAGTTTAAACGTTAATTGCTTACTGTAGTAGAATTGGCATCCCTCCAGACACATTTAAATTCAACACATATGTCACTGCCTTAATCAGTCCTATCTAGTTCTGCGAAACAAGCTGCAGTCTCTGACTATCGATCATAACAAATTAACATGAGATGATCACTAATTTTATAGATACTACAATTTGTAGCTAGCTGTTTTAAGCACATTTACTCCGGTTTTTACTAAAGCGTGCTTTAATTTCGTATTGCTAAACTGCACAAGTGGAACCACAAACTATGCAACCACCCAGTGTGTCTGTCAGAAAGTTCATTGGGATTGTTCCCAGCTTGCGGGCACTTTTACACGATCGTGTTGCATTCATCCACAGGTTTTTTATGCGCGCTAGACAAAATAATTGACTTTATTTCTAATATCATGAAACGGTGCAGATCACGCACATGTATGTATTTTAGATCCTCCTGCAAGCAGGAACTTGTGAAGAAGCCATCATTGGCTTATCAAAGCCGCAAGCTGACCAAAGTCAGTCTCTTAGATTCATATTTAACGTCCATGATTATGAATTGTCAATTGTCAACAACTCTGTAACTGGACGACATACATTAATCTTGGAGTGACTCAAACCGGTGACCTTATGATTGGAAGGCACCGGCATTAACCACTGAGCTAACACTCCTTAAAGGAACATGAAGGGACGCTATTACAGTGCCCTCTTTATAGACACCGGAGAGCCCCATTGGAACACAGCTCTCATTTGACACATCCTGTCGTTTATTGATTAGAACAATGGACCAATTAACATCACTCACCTTACTGATATATATACAAGCAAACTTTGCCTAATTGGTGCCAAAGTTCTTGTTGCCGGCATTTACGTGAATGTAACGTGATATAATATTTGAATTTGTTTATCAGTTCTCAACCGTCAATTCTCTTTGGTTTTACATACACACCTCAAAGTTTGCGGTCAAGACTGAAGTTTGGTGGAAATGGTTCACCGTAAAAACTACCTGACTAGAAACTGAAGGAGTATTGACAGTTAAAATGTTGATAAACAGAAATGGTCTGGAGAGATAGACCGCAACGTTTAATCAATAGGATCTCGCCATATCCGAGTAAATTAAAGCAACAAGTAAATCTTTTAGTTCTTATAACTATTTATACAACACCTAATTATATTCCGGCCATTTGATTGGTCAATTGCTCGTCGATTGCATGCAAAATCCGCTCTATTGCACTCTATGAAATAGAACCATGGGTTATACTTTACTTTTTTCAATGGTAAGAGAGCAGAGAAACCTGTCTGTTCAAAACAATCTGTTGCATGAGTGCATTTTACATCCAATTGTATCCAAATTTGAAGGTTGTGTATAAAACAAATAATGAATGGTTTCCATTCGTGCAATAGTGCAAATATTTAATTCGTTGAAAGATGTAATTTGTTCCATTCAAATCGGCTGCGCCTTGTTGAATGGAACATTCCATCTTTCAACTCATGAAATATTTGCACTATTGCACTCATAACCATACATTATTTGTATATTATACCCTTGCGGTTTATTCATTTTTAGGGTCAGCTACTGAATAAGGTATTTTGACGACACATTTGATGATGAGGGGATGGGGTTTGGGTGCTAAGGGTGGAGGAGGGGTAGGGAAGAGGATAGATACAATTTGTAGCTTTTTCTTATGTGTAAATGTAGAGTATTGTTATTTGCTTGAGGAAGTATGCGTGGTTGTACCATCTGTGTAACATACACAATATTACAGAATTCTTTGTTTTTATGTTATTATCGTTTAACTATAATTTATTTTAACTATTTGTCTTATTTTATTTATAATATTTCTTTAATTCATTATATCAATCGTTGTAAAATTTGGCAAAGCTTTAAACTTTTGGAGACTGGTACCCTGGGTGGACCGCCACGGTACCAAAGGCTGCACTAAAGTATGTAACACGTATACTATAGTCTGCATAGCACACATGTGAGAACATAATTTTAAGATTTCAACATATTCATCGGCCAATGACCAATCGAGCAGAACCGTTAATGAGGATTTGCCGACTTCTGCCTGAGTAACAGTTAAGACTGTTGGGGCATCAATTGGCACAAATAGGCCGTGAGAAAAATAAATCGAATAGCAGCATCATGCATAAAGAACGACAAGCAGAGTAAACCTTACTGTATAATTGATCCGGTTTTCACACTGCTTGAATTAAATATAATGTATGTATGTATGTATGTATTTAAGATCCTCCTGCAAGCAGGAACTCGCGAAGAAGCCTCATTGGCTTATCAAAGCCCCATGCTGACCGAAGTCAGTCTTTTAGATTCATATTTAACGTCCATGATTGTGAATTGTCAATTGTCAACAACTCTGTAACTGGACGACATACATCAATCTTGGAGCGACTCGAACCGGTGACCTTATGATTGGAAGGCACCGGCGTTAACCACTGAGCTAACACCCCTGATAGTTCATGTGATCCGGTTGTCACCCTGCTTGAATTAAATATAATAGTTAATGTACATTTCTTAGATCAGAAGGCGCTAGCTGTTATCTACTACTGATAACACATTAAGATAATAACTTAAAGAATTATTAATGGAGAACGATGTTGCACAATGTTCAATTAAAACATTCAAACTTTGGACCCTTAATTTTGTCTTGTACAATGGGAGCCTCATTAAGGAGGTTGAATACAGTACAAAAAACCTGGAGCTCAGAGGTTCATCTATCATAAATCAGTTTTCATTTATTGTTAAATCAAGCGCACAGCTATCAATATCTCTATGTGTATATATATACAATATGTAGATTATTACCATGGAAACAGCAAGGTTTTATAATCAGTACGCTGATTAGATGCTGAAATAATGAAAAAGTCTATTTGTTTATAACTTCATGAATTCTGTGAATAGATCACAACAGCGATGGCCGGGATCATGCACATAAAATACAATAACATGTAGCCTACTATCTACAGGACAGAAAATAGAAGTTTCTTATTATAGAAATAAAATGAGGTACTGACAAAGGTTCATGACATCAGATTTATGTCTGTTACCAAATCGTAATAAAATAAAAACAGCCGCAGTTTTAGCTTAACTAACAGGCATGAGCTTTTTCCGTGAATTCGCGAAATATATGTGATTTCTTTTCTACCTCGGGGACAAAAAACTATTATCCTAGCACACTGTACCATACGCAAACTGTGGAGCCTATACCGCAATTTTTGCAAAGTTCCGTGATTTTTTTTGACCCCAGGCTCATCCCTGAACTAATGAACTATTAACTTTCATAGGTGCCAGCGACTCATCATCAATAATTTCTAGGGACAGCCCCTGGGTTTCATGTACTGTCAAGCAGATTATTACATTAATGTCATCTAGGGCAAATCTCAAATTGGTAAAAAAAATTAACCTGATGATAATTTAAATTTGGGAAGGATATATGCTTCTTTCTGGAGAGTCTATTACAGAAATTTGAGTTCTGTAATTTCATCCATTAAAACACATACCATACTGCCAAAATATGATATGTTCTTTACGATTTATGAGTGAAATTTTAAGATGTATGAGCATATTTATTGCTTGGAATGTGCACAAATATTGGATGGGTTTCTATGTCTATATCAATGGGAACCAAGGGAGGTCAGTTTGGTGAAATCGGTATCTCTACTATGTAAAGCAATTTAGTTTTCCAAGTATATCAACAAACTCAATCGGAATCTAAAATACAAGAAATTTCTCTAAATTTTTTAAAGACAAATGTTGTGAATGGTGAAAGTAAAGTGCTTCTATGCAGTTCAACATAATTGACCTGTCATTTTGACCTTATCACCATTTTGAGGAAGCATTTGGATGACCTACCTACCTATGAATATGCATACATCAAACAATTGATTATCCTTTTTCACCCCATTTTCTTCCATAAATGCAAAAGAAGACATAATAAGGGTACTATGGAGTTAAAATGTTGTATACTATGACACAGTCATTTTCCACAAAATGTTTCATCTTTGTGGACTGGCAGAATGTTGATGACCTAGCTATCTATGAATATGCATACCTATGAATATGCATACATCAACACATCAATTGTTATTATTCTCTTTTTTTCTTTCTCCCAATGCAGAAGCAGATATAACATTTGGTACTGTAGAGGTTAAAGTTTTATACTATGAAACAGTCTTTTTCCACAAAACATTTGATATTTGTGAAATGGCAGAAAAGTTTGAAGATGAATTCTTCATCTGTCCGATAGCAAAAGGTAATTACAAATACTTCAAGAGAGCTTATGAGTAGCCCTAAGTTCTGGCAGTTTTTCACTGAAATGCTTTTTCGCTTTGTCTTGTGAAATTTACTTGCAAACGGCTCTCAACTAGCGTAAGAGAATCAGCCGAGCCCTAGCTAGGTTACACTTACGGTTTAATATCGGCACGTGGAGTTCGATTCTAATGCTTTAAAAATTCTGACAAAGCCATATCCCATAATAACTTTAATACACATATGATACCCACCGCCCCCACCCCCCCCCCCCAGCCAAACAGCATGATTCATTAGGGCTGGATGTTCTTCATTAACAAGTTAGTATTATTCTTTAGTTTAAGTTCAGAAAGTTTGTGTCCTACAAAGTTAATAAAAAAAATTTTCCTGTCGTGTTAGTAACATATACAATAATAATAATAATAATAATAATAATAATCAATGAGACTTATATAGCCCCAAATCAGTATGACAAAAGTCACTGCTCAAGGCGATTTACAAAGAAAGCAAATTAATTTACAAAAGAACAAGTGAAAAGATGGGTCTAAGTTAAGTAGACTTTTCAATATCCCATTAATATACCACATCTTGGTGAATCTTTGGTACACTAATTACTGTAGTACAATTTTGCATTCAGTTATTACCTTAAAAATGTTTCCTTCGGTTTAATAGTCCAAAGTGGAAAAACCAGGGGGTCAAGACTCGCAAGGTCAAAAGCAGTTTTGCATCTGCCATAGATGTATGTTATAGTAAGTTAGTATAGTATAGTAAGTATAGTATAGATGTATGCTATAGTAAGTTAGTATAGTATAGTTTAGTAATTATAGTATAGATGGATGCTATGTAAGTCTATCATGGTAAGCTAAGGTATTGCTAAGGTGTTATCTGGGGTAAAAAGTTGTATTCAAACTTTTTCTCTGCTTATTCTCACTCCACATCCAGGTGAAAAATATTACTTCAGAGAACAGCCACTCTCCAGCTTAATGCCATCAGTAAGTATAGACAATACTATTTCTGAGGTTTGAGAATTTGAGGTCGTAGTCGATAGACTTTGGGTCGCAAATTGTTGAGGATTTTTTATATGAAATATCTTCTGAAATAAATTAGTTGTAAACATGGTCGGGACGAGGTGTAGAAGAAAAGTAGGATGAACTACCATATTGTAGCATTAATATAGTCAATTTCTTCTGAATAATTGAAATTGAAATTAAATTTCTCTACAGTCATATGTATCCTCCCCCCCCCACCCCCTCAAGCAAATCTATGCCCTCCCCAAAACTAAAACTAATAAAACAACAAATATGTGCTAAGATGCCCAAATGTATTTTCCTGGAGGTTTCATCATCCCCTCTATTATTCTCAGATTCAGATGTATCTCGATTCACCACTTGAATCATCAGCAAGGTGCAATTAACCTCCTTTGAGAGCAAAAGTGGTTTCTTACTTTACCAGTAAAGTTATAACTTAAGTGATATTCATGAATAAAAATCACAGCCCTATCATACAATTTCCATTAACTTCTTTTTCTCTTTGCAACAATTGTCAGTAATTTGTGGCAATTTAGATTATTTGAAAACTGACAAACAAACCTTCTGCAAACTTTACTTCAGTAGACAGGTACAAGGTTATCTGATTCTGGTTGTAATCAACATGAGTCCATGGTTTGATGAATAGTTTATTATCAAGTTAATCCCTGTAATCTAGTTGTCTGAAGGTCTCTGATGATCTTACTGTCTTTGACAATTAATTGAACCCCAGAAGTGTTTACCGATGATCACAAGTAAGCCTAGATTTGAAGAGCGGTTACAATAGGGTGCATATGTTGACCTCATGTTAAGGATGGCAAGCGGAGTTGATATTAGTTGTTATACAACACCTAATTATATTCCGGCCATTTGATTGGTCAATTGCTCGTCGATTGCATGCAATATCCGCTCTATTGCACGCTATGAAATAGAACCGTGCAATATACTTTTTGGATAGCACTTTTTTCAATGGTAAGAGAGCAGAGAAACCTGTCTGTTCAAAACAATGAATGAATGAATGGTTTCCATTCGTGCAATAGTGCAAATATTTCATTCGTTGAAAGATGTAATTTGTTCCATTCAACTCGGCTGCGCCTCGTTGAATGGAACATTCCATCTTTCAACTCATGAAATATTTGCACTATTGCACTCATAACCATTAATTATTTGTATATTATTTACTGCAGTAATTCTGCTCTATATTATGCAAATGAAAATGAGAACAAATTAATTGGGGGAGGGGGGGGGCGGAGGGGAGAGGGAGGTTTGGCATTGGGGGTCATTCTGTCATTCTGTGATTGATGCTGCTGATGATGTTTGAATTATTAGTACAGTTCATCTAAACTAAAGATTATACAATTTTGTTTTCTATTCAAGATAGTGTTTTTTTTACTTAGTGTGTGGCTTGGTAGGGGATTGTAGGAGGGGGTGGTGCTTGGGGTGGCATGTCATGTTATTTTTCTTAAAATGGTGTGGGGGAATTGTTAGTGCAGTACATCTAAACCAACACTGAAATTTGCTTCAGTTAATAAAGTCAGCTAGATAGTAAGTAAAAATGAAACAGTGAAGAGGAACTACTAGCAAATATATTTGCAGCCAGCTTTAAAGAGTGTGAAGACTCGCGCACAAAGAAACGTCTCATGCCGGAAATCTGACCTAGTTTCGAATGAGGTGTAACAGAAGTGTTAGACACCACCATCAATCCCAGAAAATACACACACAGCTTGCAACCGTCGGTAATTAGACACTAGTGTACAGTCAATACATACAGCTACGGTCAATACCCACAACACAGTGTACATAGTAGCGTGGTAGGTCGAAGATAACAAGGTATCACGTTTCATTACTGTCTGCATTTTGCAGCGACAAGCAGAAAACTTCACTTGCAAGCAACGGAAAGTTAACTTTTTCAGAGCGCGGCATGCGGTTTGGGGCTAGTCTTCAATGTCTTTAATGTGTAAATCCCATCAATATATACAGCCAGCTTTAATATGTATACAATCCCCATACAGTTTCCCTACAGCTCTTTATGAGAGTGAGGGCTGATGAGAGACATTGCCCTTTGGCCACCTGTGCCAAATATCTAAGTGAAAGTAGATCAATTGGTTGACTCGTTGTTTATATTGAATAATTAAAATAAAAATGAGGTCTTTATTTTTGACGGTTCTGCAAACCAAGGTGATTTCCATAGGCCCGAGCTTCTTGTTTTGTTGCCAAACTTGTTTAGAGTAGGATTTTTCGTATCCCAGGCAACCATCAGCGGGCTGCAACGGGGCTTAGAAAAACAATGGCAATTATAATTCAACTACAAAGAGTTCGTACAACGATTGGTAGATTTGCTTGAAAGGTGACAAAATTTCAAAGACGACAATAGAACAAACGTTTCATTTTGTTATCATGTTATTTTTTTGGATGATCTGTTCCCATGGTATCCATAATGTTTCGATAACCAAAAAATGTTGGTAATCTTCGATATAACACATGATCATGGTGATGTTATAATTATTATTTTTTGTTTTAGTTATTTTATCGCTTAATTACAACTTGAACTTCTGATCTCTTGAGATTCCATTTTAACCCCCCCCCCCCTTTTTCTTTGTGCTTTTTCTGCATTTAGGGCGAATTCAGCATCGACATCATGATGAAAGATGAGTATGAGAAGATAATACTGTGTGGAGCCTGCAAGTTTGTTATCTGATGTTTATGTGACCAGATACAGATAAAGTCAATTGGCAGCTATCATCTTATTTCCATTAAGATGGAGCCAATATTTTTTCGCTCTTAAACAGTACAGTAGTTTATTCTTCTGCATCTATTTAAGTGTAAAGTAAATGTCCAAGCTGGACTCTGATAGATTTCACGCACTGCAGTACCGCTGCAGGAATCTTGACCAGTTGTTTTAAATATGGTGCATATACGGCAGGATTAATTTAATAACTTGCCAAAGTTTCCAAGTTTTAGTTGGAGGTCTCACAACCATTTTATGTGAATGTCAAATCTTGAAGTTACAATCAAGATCATTCTATGTATTAAATGATACACCTTAAATTTGCTTTTTAATATTTTGTGGATATCAGAAAGCCTTGAATTTCACTGCAGGGTAATAGAAATAATCGCCCTTTGCTTGATTGGAAAGTGGTCCGTCCACCAAGAGCTATAGTGGTCACTCTCCAAACATCGTAAGTATTGTGGTATGTTGCCAAGTAACAAATCAATGGAAACAATTTTTTCTTCTATGCATTTTGTTTTTAAGAGAGTTATAACATTATTTTTTTTTAAAGATTGATTCATTTTTTATATATGAAAATTTATATCTATTCAACTTATTTTGTGGTGTCAATCATGTTAAGAACATTTTTTCTATTTTTATTTTTTTAAAGAGAAATATTAAGTA